>BPLR01017145.1:0-243535 GCA_021605095.1 Caerostris extrusa | reverse complement strand
AATGTGTTAAATGAATTTGATTACTGCCGTGCTTCAAAAAACATTATCTCAAAAGCACACACAAAAAATTAAATTTATTTCTATACTTTTTGTGTCATTCAATATATTAAGAAAACATTTTGCCCGACTCGTGGCTCAGTGTTAATGTGCGATGACGTTTGTGAAATACAGCATCTTGCATCGTTATTCTATTACCTAGTGGGATTTTTCCAGATTTTCTTCCATACGATATGCAAATACCGGGTAATTGCCATTAAAGGCTCTCCCAGAGGTTGCCCTCCTTCAGTGACTCGTAGCCAAGTCAGACTTCTACCTACTGGTCCTCAATCACATTAGAAGCTGCCCTCTTTCCCTCTATTCCTGAGTTGACTATTTATGGGGTACCCATCCCTCAATGCTGGACTCTGAGGTTAGTCACAACTAAGAATATTCGTTCTTTTAAATTTAAATGTGTTTATTCATTTGTTCTAACCCTGTAAAACTAGAATAAATACAAACAGAAAATTTCCTTCACTACAACCAATTTAGTTTTATAACTATTCCTTTAACCACACAAGGAAAATAATTTAATCAAATGCTGTAAACAAAATAAACGTACAATAAATTCAGAGACAGGGTTTTTTTTTTCTTCCCTTAGCCGTCACTAGATTCCATTAATAAATCTATTCTTCCAGAAAAGAAGAGATTAAAAAGAACGGGAGGACTTCAAAAATTCCAATTGCATACCTGTTTGTTCGAAAAGAGCAACATTCTTTTAGTAGTAATCCCACTTATCTCGTTTCCCGAACATCCTGCCCCTCCCACGGGTACCGAACCTGCTAACTTCTACTTTTAATTAGAGACACGTTCCCGGAGTCCTTTGCATAGATAGCATCAAAGAACGTATCACTTGAGGCATAAATAATTAGTTTCTCTACCAATTCCACCGATGAACATAAAAAAAGCGCCGCAATCTTGACTGGTCTCTTGCTCCGGCTGGTGTGGTGTCTTTTTCAAAGATAAGAAGTGACTTTTAAACTTCAAGAAACACGAATGTTTTGAAAGAATGTTTTATCTCCCAACCTTTGTGCGATAAATAACGCGGGTGTTATCTTTTTGATTGAACTGACTGGTGGTTTTGCTATTGTACAGGGAATTCCACCATTTGTCCAGGCATAGCATCCGTCCTTGTTTTAACCGAATTGGGTTACCGATAACAGAATTCTTATTAGCCATGAATTTATATTATTTCTAGAACAATAAGGAATCATTCATGAATGAATATCGGAATATCAATGAAGCTTAGTATTATCACATTATTGCATCCAGGCGTTCAGCCAGGATGTTGTCTTAAGGATAGGCTGTACACAATAAAGAATACCGGTTCAGAAAACTCAATAGTTCATATTAAACTATAATAAATAGAAAATGCCACTAATATCGAAATTCTAGTTTTAATTATTATTTTTGCCCAACTCTTGGCTCACTGTTGATGTGCGATGACGTTTGTGATATACAGCATCTTGCATCGTTATTCATAATACCTAGTGGGAGTTTTCCAGATTTTCTCCCCATACGAAATACGCAAATACCGAGTAGTTGTCATTAAACAGGTTCTCCCATTGGTGTTTGTATGGCGAACCACTGGTAGGTCCCAGTCTGTTTAGCCTAGTGACCGTAGAGCGTAGCCAGCCAGTCAGACCTCTACCTACGGGTGCTCCATCACAGCAAAGGCTACCTCCTTTCCCTCCTTCCATGAGACCTACACTTGTTCTTGGACTTGATATAGATGTTCCTGTCTGCCAAGTTTGATATGAAACAAATAAATCTGCATAAAATAATTTAAATTTAATTTCTAAAATTATAAGAATTTTGACTTAAAATTCTTAAAAATCTTAAAAATTTTCTTTAAAATTCAATTTCTTTTCCCTTTCACCAGTTCATCGATTATGTAATTTATACCTACTTTAATAATTCTATGAATATTTAATAAAGCTAAGCCATTTAGATGATAATTGCCCTACTGTATCCTTTTTTTTTTTTTTTTTTTTGCTGAATAAGTTTCCAGCATTCTAAAATTGAAAAATATATTTCATTTACGCACGATGTCACTGATAAAATGGGAAATATTTTTAATAAAAAATATATATACATTAGGATATATATTCCTTTTGAAATGGGTTTCCTTTAAATGTGATTTTGCAGATTGCAGTTTTGAAAAACATATGGAACAGCAACTTTAATTTACTTTTTAAAATGAATCAACTGGTTGAAATATTACAAATGTCACACAAAAAGTCATTTAACTTTGATTTTGTCTATTTATCGTTACTTAGAGAAAAAGTTCATTAAATTTGAGATGTATAATTTTGTAATTAGTAAATCGAAATTTCAATTGACACAACAAATCTAAAATTGGTTTATATACGGTTTTTCAGAGAAAAAAGTGTAGGTGGTTGCAAGGGTGTGAGATTTTGAAAGAACTAAAGAAATAAATAAAAAGCGAATGCTCTCGAATAGGCTCTTTATTTCAGATATTGATATAGCGATAGTAAATTGGTTGTTCTTACGAAGGCGGAACAAGTGGATATGCATAAGTATTCAATATTCTTCCCTGAAATAGTTATTGTTCAGATAAAAAAATGTAAAATTTATTAATGCTCTAATATGATTGCCAAATGGAATAAAAGTAAAATAAATGATTAACTAAAAATTGCTTTTTATGTGAAAATATCTTTAAAAGAGGTTCATATGGAGAGACGGTTAAGGAATAAAGGGTTATGATTTGATAGCCAGATTTAAATGTTAATATATTCAAATTTAAACGAAATTTGGATAATCTCAATATATCATCGTGTAGAGGAATGTTGAAAGATTCTAGTGGGAGGAGGGGAATCTGTTGCCAGGTACGGGAGGGAAAGAAGGTAGTTGCCTACAATCCGGCGCAGTACGCTCAGTCCTCACTGTTATATCTCGGAAATCAAATGTAATATGGAGTAATCAAGGTCTTATTTAAAAGGTATTGGTGATATTTGTGTAAATATATTACAGTAAATAATTACGATAAATACAATAGATTAAAATTTGTGGGAGTAACATTAAAAAAATAAATAATTGGGTATATGCAACAACGATGGAAGCAAATTTTTGAATTAACCTATTACAGAAGGCAGAGTAATTTCAGAAAAATAAACAAACCCAATTAAGTTGTTTATAGATACAAGCATGAGTACAGAGCCCAAAAAGAAGTTTAGAGAACGGGACGTTTGCAGCATTAAAAAACCGTACGCAAAAAAATCCAAAAATACTTCCATGCTAATGGCGCATACTAAATAGCCAAGTATCACCTGGTATGCTTGTTCCCCCAAACAGTAATATCAATGCCTTTTTGCCAGATGAATCATTATTAGAGTAATTTTTATAAGGTCATATGACGAGCATAAATAATAAAAATCGATTGTTACATATATATTATTACCATGTTGATTTATTAGTAGTCCTCATATAAACTCTATAAATACTGAAGCTTATGATGAAGAGAAATAAGCTTTAATTTCAGTAGATTCACCCAGCATCATATCAATAGTATAAATTTGTGTTTTAAGGAATTTATAACTTTAACCAAGATAAAGAAGGATGTTATAAGGAAGGATTTCAATTCATATAAGAAAAACTTGAAATCTATCATCACATTGTCAAGTATTGGTGACATAATAATATCCACCAAATTTCTTAATTTTTGAAGTAATGACTACAACTCGTGCCATAAACAGATTTGAACTATATTTAATTAGCATATAATCAATTATCAATCAATCTGTAGGGTATATAAATTATTTTGTATAAGTAAGCTTATAAGAACATATTAAAGAATAAATTAATTTCTAAAATACCTTGCACGATGAGTCGGACTGTCGTTTTGTCTTCTCAAAAGGATTCGAAACAGAGCACGTGAAAGTATCTGAGTCTTTTCGTTGAGCAGTTTTGATAACAACTTCAGATATTTTGACTCCTCTGCCTTCATTTTCCCTTGTGAGATATCTGAAATTTCCATTGAAATCATGAAAAATATAGTTTCTTATGAGATCCTTTAAAAGATTAATTTTTAAAACATATTTTGTTTCAGAACAATATTTCTACTAAAATCGAAAATACACTTTGTTAGATTTACAATCAAGAAATTATTATCCCGTTTTATTCATTTTAGATATAAAAATTCAAGTAAAAACCTGATTTTAATTAAAATAACCTGATTCATCACCTTAAATTTCGATAATCCTACGTAAATATAGTGAGTTTTCAAGAACACCATACCACACTCTAATATATAATGTGCTTTTATAAAACACTTTTCCCAATATATGAGACGCTACCTATCATACCATTCACAGAAACTGAAAAAAATTTTGGTTTAAGGAATTCTGAGGCATGAGCTCAAGAGTCAAATGAAAAACAACAGTTCAACTCTCACAGCAACGTTTACAGTGACAAAATTTCGAAAATTTCAAAAAGCAACATATTATTTTATTGGAATGTGATCTCCATGGTGAAATACCATAAATAGTGTTAGAATGAAACCTGTAGCACGATAATTACCGGCGATTATCCAGATTAAGAAGAAAGTTAAAACCATCCAGAAAGTTAAAACCATCGATAAAGACAGTGAGGCAACAGTAGTCAAAATTAATTTTTACAAATTTTATTGTATTTCATAAATTTTCTACATGACCTCCTTCATATATATATGGTGCCACTTTGCATGCGACAGATGGTGGCTAACCAGTGAATCCTGCACCACAACAAGAAGAATCTGGGAAACCTGACGTATGATGGCATCATTCAAATCTGATACCGTTTACGTATTAGATACATGCACTTTAATTTTTAAGTATCCCATAGCCAGAAATCCATTTGAGTGACATCGGGGGATCTTGGATGCCTCGGAAACATGAAATGGCGAGAGATTTTGTCATAACTGTCACCAAACTATTCTGTTAAACAGCAGTTTAATGAAGAGACCACATGTCCAGTAACGCCCTCTTGAAATCACACGATGCTAGATAAATAATTTCGCAGCGCAATTACAAATAAGGCATTACGCAAATCAACATTTCTATATAACGAATACTCGTATAAGTTTGTAGACTTCAGCAATAATGTGTTAAAAATAAGAGCCAAAGAGTTTGAAACAACTGGACTCGCTGGAACGGTTATAAAACATTTTGAGAACAGTGCGCATAATCTCGCGGACCGTAGAATTTGGCAAATCGCGTAACGCGTGAAACACCACATGCACTTGCAAAAATGAAATCGCTGATCGTTTCATGAACAGGTGCAACAGTCTTGACAGGAACGGCAGGTAGTCAAAGTCAAGATTCGCATTTACAATCAGTTTCTACAAATACTTAGTATCAAGTCTAGTGCAGCTGTTGTAGAACAAGAGCCTCAGCCTAATTTCCCCTCTTTGTTTTCTTGTAAGCGGCATGTTGTTAAGAGTGCAAGAAAGCTGCACGAATTTTACTTAGTGTGACAACATCAGTCATGACGATGTCTTAAGCTGAACCCGAAAACATGTATACCATGTCCTCTTCTTTTATTTTTGAGGGAGTTTTAGAAAACTGGAATAAGAACCGTGTTCTGATGAGGGCCACAGCTATTTCTCTTAGCCTGTCTAGCGTTACAGGTACTGTTCCAACGCTATTTATGGTTTTCTGCTGAAGAAATCACATTCAATGAAAAAGTAGCTGTTGGCATTAGAAATTTTGAAATGTTTGCCCTTTTAACCGTAACTGTTAGATTTTGACTATTGTCTTTCTTGTGCTTCTTGAACGCATACTTTCAGTTTCTGAGAACGGTATAATAGCTAGCGGCTTATATATCGAGAAAGTGTTTTTATATAAACATACTTTATAATACATCATTGTTAATAACACTATAAATGTTTTCACTTTTCTCATATGGAAAAAATATGATAAAATAAATCCAAGTTGTCATAAGCAATACATAACACGTAAATTTTCACCAACCCTTTAGATGCTGAAAGACAGAATCAAATGCCTTTAAAACAAAAATAAAATTGCGATCAATGCCTGATGTTACCAGGTTCGAATTCGCGTATGCCTTAGAATAATACAAAGTAGTTCAAAATATTCGTTCTAGTTCAGAAATAAAAAATATTTTTTACACGAATTAGCACGTGGTGTACAGTAAAAGTACAATTATCAGATACTTTCATATTCTAGATAAACCGTTTATTAATTAATATATATAAAAGAATGAAATAATTTATATATGTCATGAGATGTAATAGGTAAATAATATTTTTAAATTATGTAATTAAGTAACGTGAAAAAAAAAACTAAAGAAATAAATATAATTTCTTATTAATTAAAATAAATAATACATAATAACAAAAACACTAATTAAAATTTATGCAACATGTTAAAAAATAATTAAACATCCAAATAATTTAAATAATCTTATTAACTAAATATGAATTACTGAGATGACAAAATCATTAATTACAAAGGTATGATTATTCTAAATAAAAGTGAAAAAAAGAATTTCTTCAAAAACATGAATATCAATTTCATTTGACATAGATAAATGCCTTTACTTAATTAGTAATCTTATATTTCCATTATGCAATTATGGAAATATAAGATTAATAATTATATTTAATCATATCGAATGTAATCTTTAAAATATTTCTAAAGCAAACAATGTTAAAAAAAAAACTGAAGAAATGATATGAGAGGTTTATTTATAATATTTTTGATCATCATTGACTTTATCTATATAAAGCTTTGCGTGTGATATTTCTTTCGGTTTAAGAAATTTAATTAATTAAATTGTTTACATTTCATTTCTTTAACAGTAAAATCTCAAAAAAAATACTACAATATTGTGTGCATAAATATTTAACGTGTGTCTTAATTAAATTTTTTTTGTTGTTGTTTCAAGACAGGTTTTCTCTGCTAATAATATTCTATCAGTTTGCTAAAAAAAGTTGCAAAGATTTAGCAAATTTATTTTTGTAAATTTCATTACAGCTGAAAAAAACACTTCCAGTTTTTTAATATTTAAATGAACAATGGCTCAGTTATGTGCCTTATTATAAGTTAATTGCCTTATAATAAGTTAAGTCCATAGATTATAAGTTATATTAGTTAGCCCTTAGTTATAAGTTATATTTTAACTTAAAAATCCTTAAATTATAAGTTAAAAATGTTTGTTTCTTACTTATAATCTAAGGATTATAAGTTTAAAAAGTTATAACTTTTAGTATTTCTCAGTTCAGAGAGTTAGCTCAGAGTTTTCAGAGTTTTTTTCGTAGTTCAGAGAGTTAGTTGAGTGTTTTCAGAGTTTTTTTCTCAGTTCAGAGTTTCTCAGTTAGTACCATGTGTCTGACATGGTAAGTATGCCATATAATACAAAATAATCAGGTATGAATCATTCATCGATTAAATCAGATCTTTTAATTTTATTCAAAATATAAACCAATAATATCCAATCAGGTACAAAAACTACGACTTAGTGTTTTGGACAAATATGCATTTAAGCTGCTAATTATAAAATCTATATTACATTTATTGCTACGGTTTTGATTATTGATAATTTAATTGATTAATAATTATTGATCAAAATAATTAAATATGAATTAAATTATTTTGGGTTTTCTTTTCATTTGGTCAAAAATTAAAGATTCATTAAAAAAGATTGATAATATATAAATGATAAATTAAAAATATATTTCTATTAACTTTAAATACATTAATAAAATATATTATAACTAGATGTGCTTAAACGAAGAAAAGAGATGGTGAGTTAAAATTATTTTTTCAAAAATATACAGAAGAATGTATATTTAATGTAAAATATGTACTCATAATGATAATGACTTTACCTTCAGGAAAAAGATGTTAGAAGGAATTTCAGATATTAATATACATTTATAAAAACAACTTTTATTCATTTATTCATTTCACAAAGAGGATATTTAAATATATATATATATATATGTACATAAACAAAACAGGGTTTTTCTTTAGTAGTTTTTTTCTACTTTCATTTTAGATATTGTTTCATAAAAATATTTATAACCCTTATATATGCAAGTTAAGCTTTACCAAAAATACTTCAGACGTTGAATTTGGTATATTATTTGAAATTTACTTATTTATCCAGATCTGAAAATATTCTAAATAATAATAATAATAAAACTTATGTCATTTTATTGTGTTAAGAAACACACACTGAAAAGAAATTACGAATACTTTTTCTACTATAATAATCCAATAGTGATTAAAAACGAGTTTATTGTATTTAATAAAGAAATAAATAAGTAGTTTTGCTAACTATTAATATTTAAATAACCACTAATCAAGATGTCTATGCTTAAAAATACTAAAACCAAAATATGATATTACAATAAAAACACTAAACAGTATAAATTTGTTAAAAAAAAAAAAAAGAAATAAAATAGAAGCCGATAACTCTCCAATGAGTCATGATTACCTGTTTTCCGGATACAGACTTAAAGGAAATCCCTCTCGACTCCAAACGATATTTAAGGGGGATCTCCCGAAGCAGAACACGAGAACCTGGCCTCCTCGCTCTTCCTCACGTGCACCACCTGCGTCGAGGTCTGGATTTGGGGGCAGCTGGGAAAAAGGAAGACGAATTAAAAACAATTTCTGACATTTTAATTAAGAGAACTATTTCCGCTCAACGTTCTTCTCCCCAGCGCCAGTGGTACTCGCTTTGCAGAATCGTTAAGCTGATTTATAAATGTCAGAAAAGCAGACGAGAAGTGGTGAGGAGAGCTTTATTTCTGAGATATTACGCATAATGGGCTTTTCGTCGAAAGCATTAATAATGCTCAGGAATTTGGAAATTAATTTATTAAAGACTTCAGGGAAGATGATTCATTCGTCGCGTTTGCTTCAAGTGTAATGCATAGCGTGGACTTTGGGTCGTGTAATAATTATGATTGTTTAGATGGGATAAAGTTTAGTGGATAGCATTTGATTTTGTTCTGAAACGTGCATAGAGAATTATTCATGAAGTTAAACTAAGTGAATTTTAAAATAATTTAATAGCTTTATAATGCATAGCATATAATTATTACTTCGCATTATATGTATGTTGTATGCAAATCTATATTTTACAAAAGAATATGTAAAATTTGATTTTGCTATTTTTTACAAGGAATATGTAATTTTCTATGTTATTTTACAAGGAATCTGTAAATTTGATTTTGTTATCTTAAAGGAACATGTATTTTTTTTTATTTTTTAATTTTAATAAGAATTTGTAAGTTTGTTTCTGTTATTTTACAAAGAATGTGTAAATTCTTATTTGTCATTTTTCAAAGAATATGTAAATTTGATTTTGTTATTTTACAAAGGATATGTAAATTCGATTTTGTTATTTTACACTGAATATGTAAATTTGTTTTGGTTATTTTACAAAGACTATGTAAATTTGATTTTAATATTTTATAAAGAATAGGTAAATTTGTTTTTGTTGTTTTACAATGAATATATAAATTGGTTTTTGTGGTTTTCCAAAGAGTATGTAAATTTGTTTTTGTTATTTTACAAAGAATACGTAAATTTGTTTTTGTAATTTTTCAAAGAATATGTAAATTTGATTTCATTATTTTACAAAGAATGTGTAAATTTGATTTTGTTATCTTACAAAGAGTATGTAAATTTGGTTTTTGTTATGTTATAGAGAGTATGCAAATTTGTTTCTGTTATTTACAAAGAATATGTAAATTTGATTTTGCTATTTTGAGGTCGAGGTCTAGATCTGGGGTCCAGCTGGGAAGAGGTAGACTAACTAAAAACAATTTATGACATTTTAATTAACAGAACTATTTCCGCACAACGTTTTCTCCCCCAGCGTCAGTGGTACTCGCCAGCAGAATCGTTAAGCTGATTTATAAATGTCAGAAAGCAGACGAGAAGTGGTGAGGAGAGCTTTATTTCTGAGATATTACGCATAATGGGCTTTTTTGTCGAAAGCATTAATAATGCTCAGGAATTTGGAAAATTAATTTATTAAAGACTTCAGGGAAGATGATTCATTCGTCGCGTTTGCTTCAAGTGTAATGCATAGCGTGGACTTTTGGGTCGTGTAATAATTATGATTGTTTGGATTAGGGATAAAGTTTAGTAGAAAGTATTTGATTTTGTTCTGAAACGTGCATAGAGAATTATTCATCAAGTTAAATTAAGTGAATTTTGAGATACGATTTGAAAATAATTTATAAACTTTATAATGCATAACTAATAATCATTAATTTGCATTAAATATGTGTAATATGCGAATTTGTTTTTGTTATTTTAAAATAAATATGCAAATTCAAAAGCAAATTTTTCAAAAGCAAATTCTTGTTATTTTACGAAGAATATGTAAATTTGATTTTGTTATTGTACAAAGTATATGTAAATTTGTATTTGTTTTTTTACAATTATTAGATTATGTCAGAATTAAATGGAAATTGCTCGTATAAATATTGTTGCTTATAGATTAAATTTTAAAATTATTTCGGTGTAATGACACTCTACAGACAGAAATGGAATTTTCATAATGCAATTTTCGATGAAAGCATTAATATTGCTCAGGAATTTAGAAATTAATTTATTAAAGACTTCAGGGAAGATGATTCATTCGTCGTGTTTGCTTCAAGTGTAGTGTGTAGCAGGGTTGGATATGGCACCGAGATGTTTGGGTCCGTATAATAATTATGATTGTTTGGATGGGGTAAAGTTTAGTGGATGACGTTTGATTTTGTTTCTGAAATGTGCATAGAGAATTATTCATAAAAAGTTAAACTAAGTGAATTTTAAAATAATTTATAAACTTTAAAATGCATGACATATAATTATTTTTTGCATTAGATATATGCAATATGCAAATTTGTTTTAATTATTTTACAAAGAATATGTAATTTTGATTTTGTTATTTTTATAGAGAATATGTAAATTTGTTTTTGTTCTTTTTACAAAGAATATGTAAGTTTGTTTTTCTTATTTTACAAAGAATATGTAAATTTGTTATTGTTATTTTACAAAGGATATGTAGAATTTGATTTTGTTATTTTAAAAAGAATATGTAAATTTGTTTTTGTTATTTTACAAAAAAAATATATAAATTTGTTTTGTTGTTTTAAAAAGAATATATAAATTTGTTTTGTTATTTTATAAAGTATTTATAAATTTGTTTTTGTTATTTTAGAAAAAATGTGTAAATTTGTTTTTGTCATTTTATAAAGAATACGTAAATTTGTTTTTGTTGCTTTACAAAAGATATGTAAATTTGTGTTATTTTACAAAGAATATGTAAATTTGATATTTAACAAAGAATATATAAAGTTGTTTTTTTATTTTACAAAGAATACGTAAATTTGAGCTTGTTATTTTACTGAGAATATGTGAATTTGCTTTTGTTGTTTTACAAAGAATATATAAATTTCATTTTGTTATTTTACAATTATTAGTTTAAGTTAGAATTAAAAAGGAAATTGCTCGTATAAATAATGTTGTTTATAGACTAAATTTTAAAATTATTTCCGTGTAATTGCTCACTAAAGTCAGAAATGGGATTTTCATAATGGGATTTTTGTCGAAAACTTCAATAATGCTCAGGAATTTAGAAATTAATTTATTAAAGACTTCAGGGAAGATGATTCATTCGAAGTGTTTGCTTCAAGTGTAGTGTGTAGTTGGGTTGCATAGGGCACCCAGACTTTTGGGTCGTGTAATAATTATGATTGTTTGGATGGAATGAAGTTTAGTGAATAGCATTTGATTTTGTTCTGAAGCGTGCATAGAGAATTATTCATGAAGTTAAATTGAGTGAATTTTAAAATGATTTACGTACTTTAAAATGCATAACAAATAATTATTACTTTGCATGAAATATATGTCATATGCACAATTGCTTTCGTTATTTTACAAAGAATATGTTATTTGTTATATGTTACAAATAATTTTTGTTAATTTGCAAGAAATTTGTAAATTTGTTTTCGGTATTTTTACAAAGAAAATGTAAATTTGATTTTCTTATTTTACAAAGAATACGTATATGATAATCTCAATTTACAAACAATATTTATATTTGTTTTTGTTGTTTCACATTTATTAGATTAAATCGGAATTAGATGGAAATTGTTCATATCAAAAAAATTGTTTATAGATAATATTTTAAAATTTCGAATTATGACACATTAAAAACAAAGTTAATCCTTTTTCTTTAAATTTCATGTAATGCAAATACCTTTATTTTGATAATAAATTAAATTTTTGAGAATATAATTTTTATTATTTCATTATAATTGTTTAATTGTTTGTTTATAGATATAGTTTAATACAAGATTCATTTAATTGATTTAAACTTGTTTGGCAAATTTCCTTCCTGATTATACATTAGAATTATATGTAAAATAAATACTAAAGGTTTAAATATATTCAAAAGCAATAAACGAACTGGAATCTTTGATATAATCAATTTAATGATTAAGTCTAAGATGAAATATTTCACAGTTGTTTAAAAAAATTTCTGCTCATCAGTTAGTAATTTTTTAGGAAAAGTATTTTTGTTTATATGGAGAAAGTTATAATTTTAACTTCTTTTTCAAATTTTGATAAATATATTCAAAATTAGATTATGTTGCAGTTTTAAAATGTTTTTTACAGCAACACAGCATTGAACATATGTTTAAAATTCCTGTTTTATTTCATTAAATCGCATCGATTCTAAAAATACCATAGGTTTATAAAACAGTTGCATTTATCTGATTTTCATTATTTACAATTTTTTTTTTTAAATGCATTGTAATTTCTCAGATAATCTGTATTCTATGTTAATTAGAGTTATTGAAAAATAAATATATAGCAGAAAACCGATATACACGATACATTTTTAACGATATTTAGCGTTATCTAATTCATATATTCATAAGAAAAATTAGGTCATATATATAAATACTTAAAATAATTAGTTTTTAGAATTTCTGTAATCTAATTATAAACATATTATTTCAAATAAATACATAATTTAATATTATAAATATTCATCACACAAACTTACAAAAATAAATTTAACTAAATAATTGCTTTGTTATTTCGAAACAAAATAATAAGGTAATTATTTAATAATAAATAATAATTGTTAAACTAATGTAATCATTATTACATAAAATAAATTGAAAATGAGATCATATCCATTATTAAATTGAAGAAGGTACATTAAATTTTAGAATTGTTTCGAGTTTCTATTATTTAAATATATATACACACAAGAGCCAAAACATTATGACCACCCCTACATTTTGCAATGAACTAGCCTGGATGACGTGGAAGGCACGTGATAAGGTGGAAGTGGTATTTAACTGGTATAAGTATTAATCCATACCAAGGCGGGTTGAAGCTGTGCTGCGCGCCAAAGGTGGGCCAACTCGTTATTGACAGGTGGTCATAATGTTTTAGCTCTTGAGTGTATATATGTATATATATATAACGTTATTTCAAATAAAAATTTACAGTTTAACATTATAGTATACTTGGCATTTAAATATCTATAAGTTCCAATTCAAAAGTATCCATATAAAAGAAAGGAGTTATAAAATCTGAAGTATTGTATATTTATAAAATGAAAAAAAATATTCATAGCTAAAAATATAAATCAAAGCATATTTTAAGATCCGTTGCAATAGGCACTTACAATGTACAGCTAGTCGTACAGAATATCGCAAAGGCTCTCCAACATCATTACTGGTTTCGCACATGTAATAACCTGCGTCTGATTTCTGAGTCACCGTTATTGTAAGGGATCCATTTTCTAGAACATGGATATGTGAACTGCTTAGAATGCTCTGGAATGTTCCATCGTCTGCAAAAAAGAGCAAATGAAAATATTTAAACTAATTTTTGCACATTTAATGCACAAAACGTTAATTTTGCAAAGTCATTTTTCATAAAAAGGACTCTTTGTAATAATGTAAGATTATTTTTAATAAGTACAAGCAGAAAAATTGCATTTTATAATACAGCAAAAAATAGTTTATATTAAAACTTAAAAGTCATTAGAAAAAATTATTGCGTGAAATTAAATGCAAATTTATTTCAGAGATAAAATAAATTCATTGAAAAAGGCACTGTATTGCACTAGTTAAATTTTTTTATATTTACTCGTAGTAGAGTTTTCTGAAAATTTTTCTCTTCTGTTACTGTTTTATGACCAACATAATAACTACTGTTCTAGTAATAGTTTTTACTAGCACACTTATTTTAATAATAGTCGTTAAGATGAGAAGTTAAGATTATAAATTGTAAATAATTAATATATTAACTATTAAAAATAATTATACAATATCCATCAAGCAAAATAAGCACAAAATGCACAGTATAATTATCTGAAAATTAATTTTATTCAAACATATTTTAAATCTTTAAAATGCTCAAGAAATTTTACAAATTAATACAGAAATATTTAAAAAAAAAAAGTCGTAAAAGAAAGTAACAATATATTTTAATATTTATTGCGTTGCATTAAGTATAAAAATATAAAATATCTATTTTGTTATATTATAATTTATTACTTTTAAATTTATATTATACACTTAAGCACAATTTATGTTGCAAATAAAACATTAATCAATTGGATTTATTCACATAATATTATAAAGATTAATTAAATTAATTCAAAGGAGTATAAAATTTATTATTTTTTATCAAATCATATTAATAAATTACCATGATGTTTTTTAATAGATTATATTATGGGAAATAAAAATAAAAAAATACTTTAGAATTTAAATATACTTTAATTAAAAATTCGAAACAACAAAATTATGAAAAAAATAAATTTTACAAAAGAAGAAAATTTTTATGCAATAATTTAAAATTTCTTTAATAATATAAAATTCAGTTTATCCTAATTTATGTATTTAACTTAAGAAAAAAACCCTATGAATTCCAAAGTAATTAAAACAATTATAAATGTTAAAAAAATATTTTTACTTTTTACGTAATAAATATAAATTTAATTTTATAATTTATTTATTTTAGTTTGAAATAAATATAAACGCTAATTGTTACAAATATATCCGAAACGAAACACATTTTAACTATACCAGTATTTAAACTTATTAATTAGTTTAATGATGAAGTTTAGTTTTTTAATTTAAAATTTAAAAATATAAATAACATATTTTTTTAAGTATTTATTAATAACATTAATTTTGTTACATGAATTTTAAGTGCATATTTATTTTGATTTATATTATTGTACTTTAATAGTTGCTGAATTATTTACAATTCATTTATATTTCAATCTCTTAATGAGAGGGAAATGCAGTTAAAACTATTTCAATTTACGAATAACTTCAAAGAAGTATTAATATGAGATTTTTATTTTTTAAATTAATTTTTTTTTATTGTACTATAATTTTGAAATCCAGTAAGCCAAAACTTAATTTTGATCTTCAGAAATACTACGAATTATTTGAAATTATTGAATTGTTAGCTAACACATCTCACTCTTAAAACAAGGAAAACTTAATTTTAATCTTCACGAATATTACAAGTTATTTGAAATATTTGCGTTAGTAACTAATACATCTCACTTTTAAAACAGGAAAAACTTAATTTTCTTCTTCAGAAATATTTTGATTTATTTGAAATTATTGAATAATTAGCTAACACATCTCAGTTTTAAAACAAGCAAAACTTAATTTTTTTCTTCAGAAATACTACGATTTATTTGAAGTTATTGAATTATTAGCTACCACATCTCACTTTTACAACAAGCAAAACTTAATTTTGTTCTTCAGAAATACTTCGATTTATTTGAAATTATTGAATTATTAGCTAACGCATCTCACTTTTAAAACAGGAAAAAACTTAATTTTCTCTTCAGAAATATTTTGATTTATTTGAAATTATTGAATTATTAGCTAACACATCTCAGTTTTAAAACAAGCAAAACTTAATTTTTTTCTTCAGAAATACTACGATTTATTTGAAGTTATTGAATTATTAGCTACCACATCTCACTTTTACAACAAGCAAAACTTAATTTTGTTCTTCAGAAATACTTCGATTTATTTGAAATTATTGAATTATTAGCTAACACATCTCACTTTTAAAACAGGAAAACTTAATTTTCTCTTCAGAAATATTTTGATTTATTTGAAATTATTGAATTATTAGCTAACACATCTCACTTTTAAAGAATCACGAATCACTTCAAGAATCAAGAGATTTTGTTGATGTCCTCAAAGAAGAACTCAAAAAAGCTTTTAACTCTTAAAGTGTTTGACAAGAGTTAACAATAGCGGATAAGAGATTAAAAAGTTACCATCGGCAAAGTTATTTTTTTTAATAGTGAGGTAAGAAAAAGTTTAAAATGTTTTCAAAGTTTTACAGTTTCCGCAAAACTTTATAGATTAATTAGCACAAAGTATGCAAAATCTATAACCCACGAATTATTCACCATTAAAACTGAAAATGAAAAAAAAATCAAACTCTTTTCTGAACACTTTAAGAATCTGCTGTGAAAAATTTATTCCGGAGAAGATCATCCAAAGTCAAAAAACTAAATTAACACATGTGTCTACTTAAAGATCTTCCCTGAATAGTTTAGAGATAGATAGGCAGTAGCTGCGCAAATAAGATAGCAAGATGGTTCAATGTAGGCGATGTATTCGACTTCATCGATATTCGTTAATTTCGTGGGCCTCTTGAAGCAGAGCTTTCCTCTTCAACTAATTGATTTCTAAAGCCTCGGTTCTTCGTTGCCGATCGAGGACATTAACACGCTTCTGATAAGGCTTCAAGCACTGGGGAAGTGAACCTCAATTGCTGCAGTCTGAGAGGGTTTACTTTAACAAATTATGCTTGAAATGGCAGATATTTGTTTTATATGCTGAGAATTAAGTGTGGTATGTCATACACATAAAACTTATTAAGTAGGTTTCAAATTACATATGTAGTGATTAGTAGAAGTAATTTTAGTAATTCTTAATTTCCTGTTTAATACAAACAACATAACATCCTTCTGATAAGACTTGAAGCACTCTGGTAGTGAATCTTCATTGCTAGAGTCTGTGGCTGTTTAGTTTAGCAAATTATGCTTCAAACAGATGTTTTATTTGTAAGGAATTGAGTGGAGTGTATCATAAAATTACACGTATTAAGTAGTATTTAAGTTATGAAGTGATAATTACGTGTCTTACTAAATTTATATTTAATGGAAACATATATGCAACTGGAAGATTAAAAACATAAATAAGCATTTAGATTAAAGTTACTAAAATGTAATAACCTGTAGAAAGAGTAGGAATCTAAAATTTCATTGGAAGATTTTATAAGGAAAAAATAGTATACATTGTACACTGTATTGTTGATGTGGATAAATAAGTGTGTTAAAATGCTATAAGCTGGAAAGAAAACAAGCTATGTTATATCTAAATTAATAAACTTAAAATGACGCTAATTTAAAATTAACATTTATGAAATTCGTTTAAAAGAATAAATAGTAATAATAATTTATTTTTAGTGTACAGGAAAGTTTTTGTTCGATTACATAAACTGCTGCTATTGAACTATTTATTCATATTTAAAAAATTAATATCTGGTTCTACTCAAATTTATCAAATAATAAATTCTTAATTTTTTAAAATCATGTTAAGAATGAAACTATAGTTTTACTAATTTAATATTACTATTTAATGTTCATTATACAAAAAAAATATTTTCTGAAGCCAATACTCCCCATCAGGAATAATATTTTTGTTGCACAAATATTTATCTAACTTGAATTATTTTTATTCAATTTTGTAAAGAATAAGGAATTTTATATGACAAATTTCAAAGTAGTTTAAATTTTACTTAAATAAATTTGTCATTCATTCTCTTAATATTTTACATTACAGCTATATTTCAAGACATACGCATATCTAGTGAAAAATAGCCCGATACGGTATTTTAATGTGTTACTTTGTTTAATAAAAATTAAAAATATTGATAAATATATATAATATTTTTTTTTTTGGTTAATGGAAAGAATAAAAACAGAATTGAGAAGAAATTTTGAGAAAACTGTCATGTGCTTCTTTTTAGAAAGTCTATATTGAAAGCTGAATAAATGTTAATTAGAAATATTAAAGAAAAAAATTATCGTACTCAATAATTATTTCTTTTTGACAATTTTGTAAAACAAATTGTATTTTCTACTGATAAATTTTGAAAAATGATACTTTTCTACATTTTATTTTGCTAAAATTCTATTTAAATATCCCTTTTTTGTTTTAAACATTCTTTTCATACTTTTGATAGTGCTTTTTTTGCAAAATTGGAAGAAACAGTTCTACGAATAACAAAAATCTTGTTTATAGTACATATCACGTTTTGAAAAAGATAAGAAATGTATACATGGAAAAGTGCCAAGAATAGTATAAAATATATGAAAAATGATAAGTTAGAAGTAACTTTAACAAATACGAGTGTTTTTTCTTTATTTTAACTAAATCAACATTCACTTAATTTCTTTATAAATAATAAAATAATGAAAACTACTTTTATTTAAATCTAAATTTGATATCCGATATCGGCTCTAATGAGTCAATCGCATTTCAAGTACGTGTTACAACAATTTATTTTTCATAGCAAAGAAGTGGATATTCAGACAAATATGAGGTGTCTGGCACCCACTTTATTAAGTATTATTAAATATTATGCACCATATATCGTATATTGGGTAATTTAAACAATGTAAACCGACCAGGCCGAGGCCACACGAAACCAACGACAGATGTTGCGGCAGCAATCCGAGTACCTTCAGAACCTTCGGCTCGCACACCGTGCACAGGCGCAGACCGAGCACCCTTGGCACCACACATCCATCCATGGGTTGCCTTATTGAAAAGACACAAAATTACAGTGGGACGTTACAAAGTTCTGGGAGAAAACAAAATCTGGGTTACATGGAAAGACTGCACAGGCAGTATCTTGCGTGAATACAAATTCTCGCCGCAAGACAAAACAGACGGTAATCATTTTCAAAAGAAAAGGTGTAAAAACAACAGATGAATAGAAGACATATTACAATCGAAATTGAAGACAACACAACAGGACGATATTGAGTAACTGGAATATATATATATACAGATGTAGAGAAGACCATCATAATACAGTATTGTGTATCAAAAGTCAGTTAATTGGCTGTTGAAAAAGCTAAAAGTTGAATGAATAAGGGCATTGATAATCTCTAACCTAGAATGGTTAGGAAAAGTCTAATTTGTTCATTGGCCTATGAGAAGTTCGTTGAACAGTATAATGTCTTTAGTTCAAAATGAGTAGTCCAATGGTTTGAGTTGTTGTAGCAGATGGCTTTAGCTGACTTGTATGCAGGCGTGTAAGGACCTGGGTGACTCTGCTTGGAGTTGGCAATGCTGAGTCTGTGTCTTCCTCTTGCTGGAGGGCTTTTTTCAATTTAAGGGCCATGATTTCATATAATGGGTAAAATATATTCAGGGAGTAAAATATTTTTATTATCTTATCTTGTATATAAAGTAAACTTCTACATCATGATATCTTCTTTTATAAGCATTCCGCCATTTTGTCTTTCACCTCTTTTTTTCATTTCATATATTAATCTACCAAAAATATTTAACTTTTTAAATTTTATTTTAAAATATATTGAAGAACTGCAATCATTTTTATGTTTTAAAGGCGTGTATTAATGATAAATTATATTTGAATTATACTTTCTTAAGATAAATTCAGAGAAATATTGTTTCCTATGGATAGAATAGTTTCCCTAAAGATTCAAGGAAAAATTAAACTCGTATTTCGTTATTGCTGTTCGTGATTCTAAAAGATTACGTTATATAATTCAAATAAATGAGACATATACAAAACGCTTGGTATTTAAAATTTTATCAGAATACACGTTCTTCAACATGCGATAAATATCTGCAACGAAAATACCGCATGAAAGAAAATAATAATAATAAGCAAGTAATGCCATTCATTATTCCTTTCATAATTATAAAAATAACTTGCATAATTCAAATAAATAATAAGACTTACACAAAACGTCTGTATTTAAAATTTTATCAGAATACGAAAATGTTTTGTAAATAACTTGTAATACCATAAAATAAAATATATAATAATATTTGTAATATTTGTAAATATTTGTAAATACCATATGAAATAATATAATAAAAGAGCAAGTAAACCCTTATATTTAGCAAACTATAGTTGCATTCTTATTTTAAGAAATAAATATATAGCTTGATATTTTTTTATGAATAAAAATGTTATAGAAATAAAAGAAAGCACACAATATTATATAGAAACTATTTAATATTTGGCATTGTCATGTACATTTATTTAAATTAAAAAAATGATATTTACAAAAATTAATATAAAAATATTTAATAATTACACTCAGAGCAAAATTCCGTTTACTCAAAATAATTTCATGCTTGTGCGTGTATAATCCTGTTGTCAAAGAATAGAAATTATTTCATACCAAACATCAAAATATTACATATATTTTAAATAAGAAGTAAAGTGATTACATTTTTTTACTTTAAAGTAAAATTCCAGTTAACAAATATTTAAAGTTTATACTCTACTGAAGAAAATAAACTATAAAAAAAAAGTCTGATATCAACTTTTATTGACAGTTTGATTTAGGACAGAATAAAGAATTACATTTGATTTCCGTTCCATTGATAAAAATTTCAATTCAGTGCATGCATTGATTTACGACTGATTTAACAAGAGGAAAGAAAAATAAAAGATTAAAGGAAAATTGATCGTATTCAAACCATTCTTGAGATGACTTTGTATGAAAAAAAAAAATTCTTTTTTCATAGATTTGCTTTGTTTAAAATTCATGAGGAAAATGAAGATTCACTGTTCCATCTTGACTCTTCATGTTTCCTAGGAGTAGTTGTAGAATTTGGAGGAGGAATAGCTATGCAGATAGAGAGGGCTTGTTTTTGGCTTTACTTTTTCTGAGAAGTTATTGCAATTCACGTTTTGCAACAGATGGAAAAATGTATATATTGAAAATCGCCAGAGAAAAGAAGTAAAAAAAAAAAGAAAATAATAATATATAAAGAAATAGGCACATCTTAGAGGGGGAGGGTAGAAATAATAATATCGGTAAAAGACGTTGAATTCAGCTTTCAGTCGAGACTTTGTTTTGTCGCAAAATTGGAAAAAAAAAATAAATAAATAAGAAAGAAAAAAGTTTGGTAAAAATAAAACGTTAACTTGTCAGAGAAAAATCGTTTTCATTGCATTATATATATATATTTTTCCATTTTTTCTGAATGGGGTTTCTGCTTATGAGTTGGAATTTTTTTTTTAAGGAAAATTTGACAGAAGAAATTTTGAAATTTTCATTAAAACTCATTCAAGTGTTTGAAGATAATTAAATACCCAACTGTGCACTGGAGATTTAAAGCTATCCGTTAAGAGAAATCAATAGTACCATTTTTTTTGTGTGTGTCTGAACCAGAGAAATACACTTTTACGATTTTGATAGTTTTTCTTCCTTTTTTGTCAAGCATCTGTAGAAGGGGAAGGCGAAAAAAAAAAAAAACAGTGTTTCAATAATCATGGTCTTTATACAGTTTTTGAACAAAGTAACTTTTCATGGTTTTCAAAAAAAGATTTCTGGCTTTTAGTTTTCATTTATTAAAAAAAAACAATGAATCAGTTAAGGTTTTATAAACTATCATTATTAAATTTAACTAAAATATGTAAATTTTTATCAATAGTTGTAATTAAGAACAATGATTTCAAATTTTAAATTATTTATTTAGATAATATACAATCATTAAAGTCATACAAAGATCATCAATAATTTTAATTTTAATTGAGTTTTAAATTTGATAACAACATATTTGTAAAAAAGAATCTTTCATCTTAACTGAAAAAATAAGACTTTCATTGTATCAATTTATTGTCAATGAATTGGGGACATTTGAAAACCAAATATTAAAATATTACCTATATTTTAAGAAAGAAGAGTTTTTTACATTATTTAAAGTCAAAGTAAATTTCCAGGTAACATATATTAAAAGTTTGCATTTACTGAACAGTTTAAACTATCAAAAAATCTGATATCAACATTTATCGACAGCTTCATTTACGACCGAATAAAGAATTACATTTGATTTCCGTTCCTTTGATAAGTGTTTTTCCATTCACTGCATATATTTATTTACGATTGATTTAACGAAGAAGAAAGAAAAAAAGATTAAAGGAAAATTGATCGTATTCAAACCATTCTTGAGGTGACTTTGTATGAAAAAAACTTTTTTTTTATAAGATTTGCTTTTCTAAAAACTCGAGGGAAAATCAAGATTCACTGTTTCATCTTTACTCTTCATGTTTCTAGAGTAGTTACAGAATTTGGAGGAGGAATAGCTATGCAGAAAGAAAGCGCTTGTTTTTGGCTTCTCTTTTTCTGAGAAGTTATTGCATTTCACGTTTTGCAACAGATAGAAAAATTTATATATTGAAAATCGCCAGAGAAAGAAACAAAAAAATAAATAAAGGAAAAATTATAACATATAAAGAAAACGGCACATCTTAGGGGGAGGTTGGAAATAATAATATCGATAAAAAACGTTGCATTCAGTTTCAGTCGAGACTGTGTTTTGTCGCAAAATTGGAAAATAAAAATTAAATAAGTGAGTAAAAAAAAAAGTTTGGTAAAGAAATAAAACTTTAAGTTGTGTGAGAAAAATCGTTTTTGTTGTATTATATATATACATATATATATTTCTTTCCCATATTTTTTCTGAAACGGGGCTTCTGCTTATGAGTCGGAATATCTTTTTTCAAGGAAAATTCAACAGAAGGAATTTTGAAATTTTCATTAAAACTCAGTCAAGTGTTTGAATCCAGTTAAATATCCAACTGTGCAAAGGAGATTTAAAGCTAACCATTAACAAAAATCAATATCAGCAAATTTTTTCTCTGAACCTGAGAAATACATTTTTACGATTATTAAAGAAAATATATTGAATTATTCAAAATTTTTAAACTCACATTACAATTAAAAAAAATATAATATTTTGTATTAGTAGCGATAATTAAGTACAATCTTCTGATATAAAATGTTTTTGTGTAGATCAAATACGATCATTAAAATAATAAAAAAAATAAAATTTTTTTGATATGATCAAATTTGTAAGAGAAATATTTATTTTTTATTTGAAGGAACAAATATTCTATCAGATATATTATAATTCGTAATAAGAACATGATGGTTATAATAATTGCAATTTTAGAAACAAATATGAATTAAATCATGTACACTAAAAATAATTTCATACTTGTTCATGAATCATACAATTGTCAAAGAACATGGAATATTTCATCAAAAACATCAAAATGTTACATATATTTTAACTAAAAGTAAAGTTTTTACGTTATTTTACGTCAAAGTACATTTCCTGTTAACAAATATATAAAGTATGCATTTTAATGAAGAGATTAAACTAACAAAAAAAAATCTGATATCAACTTTTATTGACAGTTTGATTTAGGGTAGAATAAAAGAATTACATTTTGAATTCCGTTCCTTTGATAAGTTTTTCCCCTTCAAAGCATATATTGATTTACGATTGATTTAACGAAGAGGAAAGAAAATAAAAGATTAAAGGAAAATTGATCGTATTCAAACCATTCTTGAGATGACTTTGAATGAAAAAAATTCTTTTTCATAGATTTGCTTTGCTTAAAATTCGAGGAAAAATGAAGATTCACTGTTCCATCTTGACTCTTCATGTTTCCTAGGAGTAGTTGCAGAATTTGGAGCGGAGGAATAGCTATGCAGATAGAGAGCGCTTGTTTTTTGGCTTCTCCTTTTCTGAGAAGTTATTCCATTTCACGTTTTTGCAAACAGATGGAAAAAATTATATATTGAAAATCGCCAGAGAAAAAGAAGATAAAGAAATAAAGAAAAATTATAATATATAATGAAAAAGGCACACATCTTACAGGGAGGGGGGAGGGTAATAATATCGGTAAAATACGTTGAATTCAGTTTCAGTCGAGACTGTGTTTTGTAGCAAAATTGGAAAAAATAAATAAGTAAGAAAAAAAGTTTTTTACAGAAATAAAACGTTAAGTTGTGAGAGAAAAATCGTTTTCATTGTATTATATATATACATATATATATTTCGTTTCCTTTTTTTCTGAATGGGGTTTCTGCTTATGAGTCGAAATATATTTTTTTTCAAGGAAAACTCAACAGAAGGAATTTTGAAATTTTCATTAAAGCTCAGTAAGTGTTTGAAGATAATTAAAATACCAACTGTGCACAGGATATTTGAAGCTATCCGTTAAGAAAAAATCAATAGCAATAGTTTTTTTTTTTCTTTCACTGAACCTGAGAAATGCACTTTTACGATTTTGATACTTTTTTTTTTACTTTTCTGTCAAGCATCTGTAGAAGGAAAAGAAGAAAAAAGCAGCGTTACAGTAACCATGGTCTTTTACAGTTTTTTTGAACAAAATGACTTTCTTCGTTTTCAAAAAGATTTCTGAGTTTTGGTTTTCCTTTATTAAGAAAAAAATAATGAAGTGTTTAAGTTTTTAAACAATTATATTAATTAATTAAAATATATTAATTTTATTTACTTTAAAATTTTTTTTTTCGTTCTAAGGCAGTTTTCAACCACTTGTCTTTGATGCCTTAAGGTAAGCCCTGCACTGATGTTACTCACTTAGCACTAACCAGGAGGGGCGTGTAGCTTGAAGATAGCTTCCGAACCGTGGTAACACTACCCCGCAATTCACTACGATCCTGTTAGACAGGGACCTACGGGTTAAAGGGGGATCGAATCACTTAGAAACATACATGGCTTAGCCGCGAATCCAACCAGAAACCTGTGGTGTCAGAAGCCAGAAGGCTAGCCATTCGTCCATTCAGGTCTCATATTAATTTTTTCAAAATAGCGGTATTAAGCACATGATTTTCTGATTTAAAATTATTTATTTAGATAAAATACAATCATTAAAATCATAGAAAATTATTTTTTTTTTTTAAATTTAATATCAATTTTGATATTCATTTAATTTGATGTCAGCAAATTGTAAAGAGAAATCTTTCTATATATTAAAAGTAACAAATATTCAATCAGATATATAATTTTATTATGAGAGCATTATTGTTATAATAATTGCAATTTTAAAAATATATATATAAATTAAAATCATGTATACTAAAGATAAATTCACACTTGCTCATGAATCATCCTATTGCTAAAGAACAGGAAATATTTTAAATCAAAATATTACATTTATCTTAACTGTGAAGTAAAGTTTTAAAATTATTTTTTAGTCAAAGCAAATTTAAAGTTAACAAATTTAAAGTTTGCATTTTACTGAAAAGAGATTAACTATCAGAAAAAAGTTGATATCAACTTTTATTGACAGTTTGATTTAGGACAGAATAAAGAATTACATTTGATTTTTGTTCCTTTGATAAGCGTTTTTTCCCTTCAATCCATATATTGATTTACAATTGATTTAACGAAGAGGAAAAAGAAAAATAAAAGATTAAAGGAAAATTGATCGTATTCAAACAATTCTTTGAGATGACTTTGTATGAAAAAAATTACTTTTTTATAGATTTGCTTTTGCTAAAAACTTGATGGAAAATCAAGATTCACTGTGCCATCTAGGCTCTTCATGTTTCCCGGGAGTAGTAGCTACAGAATTTGGAGAGAAGGAATAGCTACGCAGATAGAGAGCGCTTGTGTTTTGGCTTCTCTTTTTCTGTGAAAGTTATTGCACACGTTTTGCAACAGATGGAAAAATGTATATCTTGAAAATCGACAGAGAAAGAAACAAAAAATAAAAGAAAAACATTAATATATGAAGAAAAAGGCACATCTTTGAGGGGGTGAGGGGGGAAATAATAATATCGGTAAAAGACGTTTAATTCAGTTTTAGTCGAGACTGTGTTTTGTCGCAAGAATTGGAAAGAAAAAGTAAATAAGTAAGAAAAAAAAGTTTGGTAAAGAAATAAAACGTTGGGAGAGAAAAATCGTTTTCAAAATATAGATATATATACATATAGTTATTTGCGATTTTTACTGCATATTGTTTCTGCTTATGAGTCGGAATATCTTTTCAAGGAAAACTCAACAGAAGAAGAAATTTTGAAATTTTCATTAAAACTCAGACAAGTTATTGAAGATAATTAAATATCCAACTGTGCACAGGAGATTTAAACTATCCATTGAGAAAATCAATAGAAGCATTTTTTTCCCTAAACCTGAGAAATGCACTTTTGATTTTTATAGTTTTTTCTTCCTTTTCTGTCAAGCATCTGTAGAAGGGAAGGAGAAAAAAACAGCTTTTCAATAATCATTGTCTTTTACAGGTTTTTGAACAAAGTAACTCTTTTCGTTTTCAAAAGATTTCTGAGTTTTAGTTTTCATTTATTAAGAAAAATATTGAATTGTTTAAGTTTTTTAAACCATCATTAAGATTAATTAAAATATATAAATTTTTATAAATAGACATAATTAAGTATAATATTTCTAATATAAAATTATTTGTTTGGATCAAATACAATAATTAAAATCATAAAAAAAAATATTTTTTATATGATATCAGAAATTTTGAATACCATTTAATTTGATATCGGTAAATTTGTAAGGGAAATCTTTGGTCTATTTATTAAAAGTAACAAATATTCTATCAGATACATTACAGTTTCTTATGAGAACATTATTGTTATATTAAATAAAATTTCAGAAATATGTATATATATAAATTAAAACATTTATATTAAAAATAATTTTAAGTGTTCAAACAGTTACTTAAAATAAAAGTGTTCATGTGTCATCCTATTGTTTCAATGAACAGGAAATATTTCAAACAAAACATCAAAAATTTACGTATATTTTAGTGCTAAGTAAAAGTTTTACATTATTTTAACATCAAAGTAAATTTCCAGTTTACCAATATTTAAAAAGTTTTTCATTTCACTGAAAAGATTAAACTATAAAAAAAATGTCATGATATCAACTTTTATTGACAGTTTGATTTAGACAGAATAAAAAATTACATTTGATTTCCTTTAATTTGATAAGTATTTTCCTTCAGTGCATAGATTGATTTACATTGATTTAACGAAGAAAAGAAAAATAAAAGATTAAAGGAAAATTGATCATATACAAAACATTATTGAGATGAATTTGTATGAAAAAAAATTATTTTTTTTAGAGATTTGCTTTGCTAAAAATTGAGAGAAAATCAAGATTCATTGTTCCATCTTGAGTCTTCTTCATGTTTCCCAGGAGAAGTTGCTACAGAATTTGGAGGAATAGCTATGCAGATAGAGAGCGCTTGTTTTTTGGCTTCTCTTTTCTGAGAAGTTATTGCATTTCACGTTTGCAACAGATGGAAAATGTATATATTGAAAATCGCCAGAGAAAGAAACAACAAAATAAAAAGAAAAATAATACTATATAAAGAAAAGGCACATCTTACAAGGAGGAGAAATAATAATACCGGTAAAAGACGTTGAATTCAGTTTCAGTCGAGACTGTGTTTTGTCGCAAAATTGGAAAAAAAAAAAGTAAATAAGTAAGTAAGAAAAAAGTTTGGTAAAGAAATAAAACGTTTAAGTTGTGAGAGAAAAATCTTTTTTCATTGTATTATATATATGCATATATATTTCTTTTCCATTTTTCTGAATGGGGTTTCTGCTTATGAGTCCGGAATATCTTTTTTTCAAAGAAAAATTTAACAAAAGGAATTTTGAAATTTTCATTAAAACTCAGTCAAGTGTTTGACGATAATTAAATATCCAACTGTGCAAAGGAGATTTAAAGCTATTCGTTCAGAAAAAAATCCAATAGCAACCATTTTTTTTTTCTGAACTGGGAAATGCATTTTTACGATTTTTATAGTTTTTCTTCCTATTCTGTCAAGCATCTGTAGAAGGGAGAGAAAAAAAACAGTGTTTCAATAATCATGGTATTTTACAGTTATTTGAGCAAAGTAACTTTTTCGATTTAAAAAAAGATTTCAAGTTTTTAGTTTTTATTTATTATGAAAAAAAATTGAATCATTTAAGGTTTTTTAAACCATCATTGTAAATTAATTAAAATATTAAATTTTTATAATAGCTTGATTTCAATAAAATTTAAAATTATTTATTTAGATAATATATAATCATTAAAGTCATACAAAAATCATCAATAATTTTATTTTTTAACTGAGTTTTAAATATGATAACAACATATTTGTAACAAGAATCGTCCATCTTAATTAAAAATTCTATAAGACTTTCCTTGTAGAACAATTTATTGTCAAGGTCAATTGTATATTTGAAAATCAAAATTTTATTATCGTTACATGACGGTATTTTAAGTAAGTGCCAAAAGATTTTTACATTAAATTTTTAAGTCAAAGTAAATTTCGAGGTAACAAATATTAAAAAGCTTGCATTTTACTGATAGTTACCGAGTTTAAACTATCAAAAAAAGTTTAAATCAACTTTTATTGTTTGATTTAGGACAGAATACAGAATTACATTTTCCGTTCCTTTTGATAAGTGTTTTTTTCTTCTATGCATATTTTGATTTACGATTGATTTAACGAAGAGGAAAGAAAAATAAAAGTTTAAAGGAAAATTGATCGTATTCAAACCATTCTGAGATGACTTTGTATGAAAAAAATTACTGGTTTTATAGATTTGCTTTGCTAAAAACTCGACGTAAAATCACGATTCCCTGTTCCACCCTGATTCTTTATTTTCCTAGGAGTAGTTGCAGAATTTGGAGAAGAAATAGCAATGCAGATAGAGAGCGCTTGTTTTTTGGCTTCTCTTTTTCAGAAAACTTATTGCATTTCACATTTTGCAACAGATGGAAAAATGTATATATTGAAAATCGCCCCAGAAAAAAAAAAGTGAAAAATAATAATATATAAAGAAAAGGCACATCTTACAGGGAGGGTGAAAATAATAATATCGGTAAAAAGACGTTTAATTCAGTTTCAGTCGAGACTGTGTTTTGTCGCAAAATTGGAAAGAAAAAGTAAATAAGTAAGTAAGAAAAAAGTTTGGTGAAGAAATAAAACGTTCAGTTGTGAGAGAAAAATCTTTTTTTCATTGTATATATATATATACATATATATTTCTTCTCAATTTTTCTGAATGGGGTTTCTGCTTATGAGTCGGAATATATTTTTTTGAAGAAAATTCAACAGAAGGGAATTTTGAAATTTTCATTAAAACTCAGTCAAGTGTTTGACGAAAATTAAATATCAACTGTGCACGGGAGATTTAAAGCTATCCGTTAAGAAAAATCAATAGCAACAATTTTTTTATTTCTGTGAACCTGAGAAAAGCATTTTTAAGATTTTTATATTTTACTTCTTTTCAGTCAAGCATCTGCAGAAGGGAGACATGAAAAAAAATAGTTTCAATAATCATGATCTTTTACTGTTTTTTTGAACAAAATAACTTTCTTCATCTTAAAGAATATTTCTAGTTTTTAGTTTTTCATTTATTATGAAAAATGTATTGAATTGCTTAAGTTTTTTAAACCATTATAAATTATTTAAATATATTAATTAATTAAGTACAATATTTCTGATTTAAAATTATTTATTTATATAATTTGCAATCATCAAAGTCATAGAAACACTTAAAGAATTTTTATTTTGTTATTGAGCATTTAATTTTATATCAATATATGTGTAACAAGAATCTTTTTTTTAATTAAATAATAATAATTTCATACTTTTCATGCATCATTTCATTGCCAATAGGAAATATTTGATACCAAACATTAAAATATTACATTACCTTTTAATATTAAGTAAAGTTTTTTACATTCTTTTGCGTCAAAGTAAATTTCCAGTTTACAAATATTTAAAAGTTTGCTTTTTACTGAAGATTTAAACTATCAAAAAAAAAAGACTGATATCAACATTTATTGACAGTTTGATTTAGGACAGAATAAAAGAATTACATTTGATTTCCGTTCCTCTGATAAGAGTTTTCCCTTCAATGCACATATTGATTTAAAATTGATTTAACGAAGAGGAAAGAAAAATAAAAGATTAAAGGAAAATTGATCGTATTCAAACCATTCTTGAGATGACTTTGTATGAAAAAAAAATTTTTTTATAGATTTGCTTTGCTAAACACTCCAGGAGAAATAAAGATTCAGTGTTCCACCTTGACTCTTTATGTTTCCTAGGAGTAGCAGAATTTGGAGGAGGAATAGCTATGCAGATAGATAACGGTTGTTTTTTAGCTTCTCTTTTTCTGAGAATTTATTGCATTTCAGGTTTTGCAACAGAAGGAAAATGTATATATTGAAAATCGCAAGGAAAAGAAAAAAAAAAAAAAAGAAAAATAATAATAATACATAAATCAAAAGACAGAACTTAAGGAGAGGGGATGGAAATAATAATATCGGTAAAAGACGTTGAATTCAGCTTCATTGGAGACTGTGTTTTGTCACAAAATTGAAAGACAAATAAATAAGTTAAGTAAGAAAAAGTTTGGTAAATGAAATAAAACGTTAAGTTGTGAGAGAAAAATCATTTTCATTGTATTATATATATGCATATATATTTATTTCTTTTCCATTTTTTTTTTTCTGAATGTTCTTTCTGCTTATAAGTTAGAATATCCTTTTTTCTAGAAATTTTAACAAAATGAATTTCGAAATTTTTATTAAAACCAGGTCAAATGTTTTAAGATAATTAAATACCTAACTCTGCACAGAGATTTAAAGATATCCGTTAAAATTCATAGAAAAATAATATTTTTTTATTTGATATCAGTAAATTCTGATATCAAATTAATTTTCATATCAGAATATTTGTAACAAGAAATCTTCCTTTTTCATTAAAAGATTTTTAAGAAATCAGATGTATTATAATTTTTTTTATGAGAACATTATTGTTATAATAAATGCAATTGCAGAAATATATATTTAAATATATATATAAATGAAAATCATGTATACTGAAAATAATTTCGTTAAAAGACCTTGTTCATGTTAATAACTATTGTCATGGATCAGGAAATATTTTTGTACGAAATATCAAAATATTACATGTATTTTAACTATGAGTTAAAGGCTTTTACATTATTTTAAGTCAAAGTAAATTTACAATTTATAAATATCTAAAGTTTGTGTTTGACTGGATGATTGAGATTAAACTATTCAAAAAAAAGTCTCGATATCAACTTTTATTGACAATTTGATTTAGGGCAGAAAATAAGGAATTACATTTGATTTCCATTCCCTTGATAATGGAATGGACATATAACAAATATTTAAAAAGTTTGTTTTCACTGAAGAGATTAAACTATAAAAAAAAGTCTAATATCAACTTTTATTGACAGTTTGATTTAGGTCAGAATAAAGAATTACATTTGATTCCCGTTCCTTTTTGATAAGTGTTTTTCAATTCAAAGCATATATTGATTTACGATTGATTTAACGAAGAGGAAAGAAAAATAAAAGATTAAAGGAAAATTGATCGTATTCAAACCATTCTTGAGATGACTTTGTATGAAAAAAATTTTTTTTTTATAGATTTGCTTTGCTAAGAACTTGAAATAAAATCAAGATTCACTGTTCCATCTTGACTCTTCATATTTCCTAGGAGTAGTTGCTGTAGAATTTGGAGAACAGGAATAGCTACTTGTTTTTTGGCTTACTGAAAAGTTATTGCATTTCACGTTTTGCAACAGATGGAAAAATGTATATATTGAAAATCACCAGAGAAAGAAACAAAAATAAAAAAAAAATAATAATATCTAAAGAAAAGGCACATCTTAATGTGTGTGGGGGGGGGAAGATAATAATATCGGCAAAAGACGTTGAATTCAGTTTCAATCGAGACTGTGTTTTGTCGCAAAATTGAAAAAAGAAAGTAAACAAAAAGTAAGAACAAAAGTTTGGTAAAGAAATAAAACGTTAAGTTGTAAAAAGAAAATTATTTTCATTTTTTATTATATTATTTTATATATAGATATTTCTTTTCCATTTTTTTCTGAATAGGATTTCTGCTTATGAGTCGGAATATCATTTTTCTTTCAAGAAAATTCAACAGAAGAAGTAATTTTGAAATTTTCATTAAAACTCAGTCAAGTGTTTGAAGATAATTAAATATCCAACTGTTCAGAAGGGGATTTAAAGCTATCCGTTAAAAAAAATCAATATCATGATTTTTTTATTTCTCTGAACCTGAGAAATGCATTTCTACGATTTTTATGTTTTTTCTTCCTTTTTGTCAAGCATCTGTAGAAGGGGAAGGCGAAAAAAACAGCGTTTCAATAATCATGGTCTTTTACAGTTTTTTTTTCGACGCAATAACTTTTTCGTTTTCAAAAAGGATTTCTGGGTTTCAGTTTTTGTTTATTACGAAAAAATATTGAATTGTTTAAGTTTTTGTAAACCATTATTATAATTAATTATAATACATTAATTTTTATAATGTAGCTGTAATTATATGTACATGATTTCTAACTTAAATTTATTTATTTCGATAAAATACAATCATTAAACTCATAAAAGAATATTTATTTTTTATTTGATATCAGCAATTTTGATATAAATTTCATCTTATATAAGGTAATATATAAGATAAATCTTCTTTTTTCTTAAAAGTAACAAATATTTTATCAGATGTATTACAATTTTATTAGAACATTATTGTTATAATAAATGCAATTTTCAAATATATATATAAATCAAAATCATGTATCTAAAAAAATTTCACACTTGTGCATGTATCATCACATTGCCAAAGAATTGAAAGTATTTCATACCAAACATCAAAATATTACATGCATTTTAAATTAAAATTAAAGTTTTTACAATATTTTTAAGTCAAAGTAAATTTCCAGTTAACAAATATTTAAAGTTTGTTTTCACTGAAGAGATTAAACAATCAAAAATAAAAATCTGATATCAACTTTTATTCAGAGTTTGATTTAGGACAAAATAAAGTTACGTTTGATTTTCGTTCCTTGGATAATTGTTTTCCCCTTCAATGCATATATTGATTTACGATTGATTTAACTAAGAGGAAAGAAAAATAAAAGATTAAAGGAAAATTGATCATATTCAAAACATTTTTTTTGAGAAGATTTTGTATGAACAAAAATTATTTTTCTTTAGAGATTTGCGTTGTAAAAACTTGAGGGAAAATTAAGATTCATTGTTCCATCTTGACTCTTCATGTTCCCTAGAGTAGTTTTTAGAATTTGGAGAGAAGAAATAGCTATGCAGATAGAGAGCGCTTGTTTTTTGGCTTCTCTTTTTCTAAGAAGTTATTGCATTTCACGTTTTGCAACAGATGGAAAAATGTATATATTGAAAAATCGCCAGAGACAGAAAAAAAAAAAAAAAAGAAAATAAAAATAATAATATATAAAAAAAAAAAGGCACATCTTAGGGGTGGGTGAAAATAATAATATCGGTAAAAGACGTTGAATTCAGTTTCAGCCGAGACTGTGTTTTGTCGTAAAATTGGAAAGAAAAAAAGTAAATAAGTTCATAAGAAAAAAAGTTTGCTAAAGAAATAAAACGTTAAACTGTGAGAGAAAAAATCGTTTTCATCGTATTTACATATATATATTTCTTTTCCATTTTTCTGAATGGGGTTTCTTCTTATGGGTAGGAATATCTTTTTTCAACGAAAATTCAACAGAAGGAATTTTGAAATTTTCATTAAAACTCAGTCAAGTGTTTGAAGATAATGAAATACCCAACTGTGCACAGGATATTTAAAGCTATCCGTTAAGAATAATCAATACTAACATTTTTTTTTTCCATCTGAACCTGAGAAATGCACTTTTACGATTTTTATAGTTTTTCTTCCTTTTCTGTCAAGCATCTGTAGAAGGGGAAGGCGAAAAAAAAAAAAAAAACAATGTTTCAATAATCATGGACTTTTACAGTTTTTTTTTTAACAAAGTAACTTTTTTCGTTTTCAAAAAGATTTCTGAATTTCGGTTTTCATTTATTAAGTAAAAAAATAATGAATTGTTTAAGTTTATTAAAAAATCATTATAATTACTTAAAATATATTAAATTTTATAAGTAGCGTCAATTAAATACATGATTTCTCACTTTAAAGTAGGCATTTAAATCGAATATAATCATGAAAATCATAGAAAAATAATACATATATATATATATTTTTAACAGAGCATTTATTTTGCTATCAGCAAATTTTTAACAGGAATCATCCTTTTTATTAAAAATGACAAATATTGTATCAGATACAATTTAATGTGTTATGAGAACAAAGTGTTCATAAAAAATGTAATTTTAGAAACACGTACATATATTTATTATCTAAATATTTATTATCAGGTCTGATAGCAGAATGACTAGTGGATGCCATGGATGATTGTAGTAGTTCGGAAAGAAAAAGACTATTCAATGCAAATTAAAGCTATAACCTGTTTACTCAAAATAATTTCATACATGTTCATGCATCTCCCTATTATAAAAAATAGAAAATAGTTCATACCAAATATCAAAATTTTACATTTATTTTAAATAAGAAGAAAAGTTTTTACATTTTTTTTACTTCAAACTAAATGTCCAGTTAACAAATATTTAAAGTTTGTTTTCACTGAAGAGATTAAACTATAAAAAAAAAAAGTCTGATATCAACTTCTATTGACAGTTTGATTTAGGACAGAATAAATAATTACATTTGATTTCAATTTCTTTGATAAGTGTTTTTTCCCTTCAAAGCATATATTGATTTACGATTGATTTAACGAAGAGGAAAGAAAAATAAAAGATTAAAGGAAAATTGATCGTATTCAAACCATTCTTGAGATGACTTTGTATGAAAAAAAAATTTTTTTTTTTTATAGATTTGCTTTGCTAAGAACTGGAGGGAAAATCAAGATTCACTGTTCCATCTTGACTCTTCATATTTCCTAGGAGTAGTTGCTACAGAATTTGGAGAGCGCTTGTTTTTCTTACTGAGAAGTTATTGCATTTCACGTTTTGCAACAGATGGAAAAATGTATATATTGAAAATCACCAGAGAAAGAAACAAAAAATAAAAGAAAAAAATAATAATATCTAAGGAAAAAGGCACATCTTAATGTGTGTGGGGAGGGAGGAATATTAAAAGACGTTGAATTCAGTTTCAATCGAGACTGTGTTTTGTCACAAAATTGGAAAAAAGAAAGTAAACAAAAAAGTAAGAAAAAAAGTTTGGTAAAGAAATAAAACGTTAAGATGTAAAAGAAAATTCTTTTCATAATATTTTATATATACAAATATATTTCTTTTCCATTTTTTCTGAATAAGATTTCTGCTTATGAGTCGGAATATCATTTTTCTTTCAAAAAAATTCAACAGAAGAAATAATTTTGAAATTTTCATTAAAACTCAGTCAAGTGTTTGAAGATAATTGAATATCCAACTGTTCACAGGGGATTTAAAGCTATCCCGTTAAAAAATCAATATCATGATTTTTTTTTCTCTCTGAACCTGAGATATGCATTTCTACGATTTTTCTATTTTTCTTCCTTTTTTTGGCAAGCATCTGTAGAAGGGGAAGGCGAAAAAAAAACAACGTTTCAATAATCATGGTCTTTTACAGTTTTTTGGACGCAATACTTTTTCCGTTTTCAAAAAGGATTTCTGGGTTCAGTTTTTGTTTATTACGAAAAAATTTAAATTGTTTAAGTATTTTTAAGCCATCATTATAATAAATTATAATACATTAATTTTTATAATGTAGCTGTAATTATATGTACATGATTTCTAACTTAAATTTATTTATTTCGATAAAATACAATCATTAAACTCATAAAAGAATATTATTATTTTTATTTGATATCAGCAATTTTGATATAAATTTCATCTGATATAAGGTAATATATAAGATAAATCTTTGTTTCTTAAAAGTAACAAATATTTTATCAGATGTATTATAATTTTTTTATGAGCATTTTTATTAGAACATTATTGTTATAATAAATGCAATTTTTCAAATATATATATAAATCAAAATCATGTATACTAAAAATCATTTCACACTTGTGCTTGTATCATTCATTGCCAAAGAATAGAAAGTATTTCATACCAAACATCAAAATATTACATGCATTTTAACTTAATATTTTTTTAAGTCAAAGTAAATTTCAGTTAACAAATATTTAAAGTTTGTTTTCACTGAAGAGATTAAACTATCAAAAGAAAAATCTGATATCAAGTTTTATTCAGAGTTTGATTTAGGACAGAATAAAGAATTACATTTGATTTACGTTCCTTTGATAATTGTTTTTCCCCTTCAATGCATATATTCATTTACGATTGATTTAAGGAAGAGGAACGAAAAATAAAAGATTAAAGGAAAATTGATCATATTCAAAACATTCTTGAGAAGACTTTCTATGAACAAAAAATTATTTTTTTTGGAGATTTGCTTTGCTAAAAACTTGAGGAAAATCAAGATTCACTGTTCCATCTTGACTCTTCAGTTGATGTTTCCTAGAGAGTAGTTGCAGAATTTGGAGAGAAGAAATAGCTATGCAGATAGAGAGGGCTTGTTGTTTTTGGCTTCTGTTTTTCTGTGAAGTTATTGCATTTCGCGTTTTGCAACAGATGGAAAAATGTATATATTGAAAATCGCCAGAGAAAGAAACAAAATAATAATAATGATATGTAAAAAAAAAGAAAAGAAAAGAAAATAACATCTTAGGGGTGGATGAAAATAATAATATCGGTAAATGACGTTGAATTCAGAGTCGAGACTGTGTTTTGTCGGCCAAATTGGAAAGAAAAAAGTAAATAAATAAATAAGAAAAAAGTTTGGTAAAGAAATAAAACGTTAAGTTGTGAAAGAAAAATCGTTTTTCATCGTATCATATATATACATATATATATTTCTCTTCCATTTTTTTCAGAATGGGGTTTCTGCTTATGTGTCGGAATATCTTTTTTTTCAAGGAAAATTCAACAGAAGGAATTTTGAAATTTTCATTAAAACTCAGTCAAGTGTTTGAAAAAATTAAATACCCAACTGTGCACAGGAGATTCAAAGCTATCCGTATCTAAGAAAAAATCAATAGAAACAATTTTTTTTCTTTCTCTGAACCTGAGAAATGCACTTTTACATTTTTATAGTTTTTCTTCCTTTTTTGTCAAGCATCTGTAGAAGGAAAGGCGAAAAAAAAGGCGTTTTAATAATCATGGCCTTTTACAGTTTTTTAACAAAGTATCTTTCTTCGTTTTCAAAAAACGATTTCTGAGTTTTGGTTTTCATTTATTAAGAAAAAATAATGAATGTTTAAGTTTTTTAAATATTTTCATTATAATTAATTAAATGTATATTAATTTTTATTAGCAACGATAATTAATTACAGGATTTCTGACTCAAAATTATTCAACATTACTAAAAATAACCAATATTCTATCAGATATAATATAATTTTTATGAGATTATTTTTTATGTTAAATTAGAAAAAGTTTTATAATAAATGCAATTTTAGAAATGTAATATATATTTATATATATATGTGTGTATGTGCCATTGATGATGTCTGTAGTGATGCAGAATATTGGTTCTCGTCTTATATGACATTTTGGAGTAGGGCTGTTAACACTAGACAGTAGAAAGAAACATCTTATGTCTTGGAATCTACTAATCGGCAGACGGTCTTGGCCCACCATGGGCTGTAGTGCTGAGGGAGTTAGTTAAATTTCTATTATCAATATTGTAAAGTTTAAGTAAAAGAAATAATAGAAATATTAAATAATATTCTTTTGTTTATATTTAGTATAACCATCAAATAAAATATATTATAATTTCTATATTTAAAACTAATAAAAAAATTTTGATTTTAGCCATCTTAATATATTGTTACTGTGTTGTATATAGAAAGTTGCTACAAAGTTGTATATAATTTATGTGTGTACTGTGTCTGTGTATGTTAATATATGTCGTATTTTTAGCTTTAAATTTTACATTTTTATCTTACATTACCATTTTAATGGAAATTTTAAAAAAAACCGCTATATGATGTTATAATAAATTATATAAAAATATTTTGTTAGAATACACATTTTCTGTCTTGCTTTTATAAAGGTTTTTTTCTCTAATACAACTGGTAAATAGACCGTGTTCTTTTTTATGCCATAAGGTCTGCACCGACGTTACTCACTTTGTACTTCCCAGGGGACGCGTGTAACTTAAAGATAAGCCACGGACGCGGAGTAGCAATGTCCCCGCATCGCTCTACGATCCTATAAGGACCGGACCTACGATTTAAAGTGGATTCCGACCACTACAAACATCCATGGCAACGCCAGGATTTGAACCCGATACCTGTGGTAATGAGCGCCAGAGCGCTAGCCAATCGACCATCAGGCCCCTAAAATTGTACGTCGCTCCCGGGTGGACGTCCTTTATATTATAATAATGTGAAGGAAAATAATTGGAAATAATTATAATCCAATTGTTATAAGGCAAAGGAGAATACATCACGTTTTTCCAATCGTAATGCTACACTCATGTCCATAAATTAAGGATAATGAAGTTCAGGCAAAGAAAGAGACATAAGAGACTTTTTAATCTCTTATCCACTATTGTTAACTCTTGTCAAACACTTTAAGAGTTAAAGCTTTTAAGCTTTTTGAGTAGTTCTTCTTTGATAAGAATGACGAAATCTCATGATGCTTTTTAAAAGTGAAATATGTTAGCTAATAATTCAATGATTTTAAATAAATGGAAGCATTTCTGAAGATCAATGTTTAGTTTTTGTTTGTTTTAAAAGTGAGATGTGCTAGCTAATGGTTCAACAACTTCAAATAAATCGAAGTATTTCAGAAGATCGAAATTAAGATTTTGATTGTTTCAAAAGGGACATGCTAATAATTTAATATTTTCATGTAAATCGAAATATTTCTGAAAATCTAATTCAATAATTTCAAATAAATCGAAGTATTTCTAAAGATCAATGTTAAGTTTTTGCTTCTTTAAAAAATAAGATGTGTTAGCTAATAATTCGATAATTTAAAATAAAAAAGAGGTATTTCTGAAGATTAAAATTAAGTTTTTGCTTACTGGACTTCAAAAATATAGTACACACAATAAAAATTAATTTAAAAAATAAAAACCTCATATTAATACTTCTTTGAAGTTATTTGTCAATTGAAATAGTTTTAACTGAGTTCCCCTCTCATTAAGAGACTGAAATGTAAATAAATTGTAAATAATTCAGCAACTATTAAAGTACAATATTATAAAACAAAATCAATATGCATTTAAAATTCATGTAGCAAAATCAATGTTATTAATAAATACTTAAAAAAATATATTATTTATATTTTAAATTTTAAATTAAAAAACTAAACTTCATCATTAAACTAATTAATAAGTTTAAATACTGGTATAGTTAAAATGTGCTTCGTCTCTGATATATTTTTAACAATTTGGGGTTTATATTTATGTTCAACTAAAATAAATAAATTATAAAATTAAATTTGTATTTATTACGTAAAAATTAAAATATTTTTTTAACATTTATAATTGTTTTAATTACTTTGGAATTCATTGTTTTTTGTTCTTAAATTAAATACATAAATTGGGATAAATTTATAATAATTATTTTATAAGTTAATAATTATATTAGTAAAGAAATTATAAATTATTGCATAAACTTTTCTTCTTTGTAAAAATGATTTTTTTCATAACTTTTGTTGTTTCGTATTTTTAATTAAAATGTATTTATATTCTTAAGTATTTTTTTATTTTTTTATTTCCGATAATATAATCTATTAAAAATCTTGGTAATTTATTAATATGAATTGATAAAAAATAATAAATTTTATACTCCTTTGAATTAATTTAATTAATCTTTACAGTATTATGTGAATAAATCCAATTGATTAATGTTTTATTTGCAACATAAATTGGGCTTAAGTGTATAATATAAATTTTTAACGTACTAAATTATAATATAATAAAATAGATATAGTATATTTTTATACTTAATGTAACGCAAAAATATTAAAATATATTGTTACTAACTTTCTTTAACGACTTTCTTTTTTTTTTTTAAATACTTCTTAAATTAATTTGTAAAATTTTTGAGCTTTTCAAAGATTTAAAATATGTTTGAATTAAATTAATTTTCAGATAATTATACTGTGAATTTTGTGCTTGATGGACATTGTATAATTAATTTTTAATAGTTAATATGTTAAATATTTACAATTTATAATCTTAACTTCTCATCTTAACGACTATTATAAAGTCAGAGTGCTAGTAAAAACTATTATTATAACAGTAGTTATTATGTTGGTCATAAAACAGTAACAGAAGAGAAAATTTTCAGAAAACTCTACTCTGAGTAAATATAAAAAAATTAAACTAGTGCAATACAGTGACCTTTTTCCATGAATTTATTTTATCTCTGAAATAAGTTTGCATTTAATTTCACGCAATAATTTTTTCTAATGATTTTTAATTTTTAATAAAAACTATTTGACGAATATTTATCGTTGAATTGTATAAAACTATATAAAAGTTTTAAAACTCTGGAGTTTTTTTTTCTATAAAAGTACTGATTTTTTTGCTGTATTATAATATTTCCATTCACATTATTATAATATCAGAATACGAATATTGCAAACCCAACTTCAAACATGTATGCTGTTTAGCTTATTTTCTTAGAAATATCTTTAAATCACTTAAATGAAATGACCGATAAAAACATATTTATAAGAAATGAGATACAATGCTTCTTTTTGTCGAAGCGATTTTTTTTTTTTTTTTTTTCTAACCTTCACTTAAGACTATGCAGATCTTTACCATTCAGACAAGTGACTGAGGTTGGGTCACGTGCATTCCGTCGATGGGGGATGGAAGGGGGACATTTTTTTCCGTGAAGATTAGAAGAAGTAACTGGCTCGCATTTTCGTATTGTATAAGAGAAAAACTTCGAAAACTCAGATCAGGCAGCCTGATTATTGATGCGAGATGGCCTTAGATGCATTGTTACAATCGACATCGAGTCTCATTGCTTCTGAATTCAGGGGTTATAACAATAATGCTAGCGGACTGAACTCAGCACTGGGCCATATTGCATAACTAGAAACTGAGGGGAAAAAAGTTATTAAACTGCAGTTTTTAAATTTTTTTTAGTGTTACTAAAAAGAAAATAGGCTAATATATTAAAGATTACATATTTTAACAACAATACCTTATTTGGTTCTAAAACAACAGTGTTAGAACATTCGGTAATAGAACAGCAGCATTAACCATTATACACCATGGACCATATACTGCATTGCAGTTACATTGTAAAACTCAATTCGGTACAAACACATCTACTATACAATGTTAGCATCTGAAGGACATCTGTCAGTCAAGTCAAATGAAAGAATTTACGACACACGGATTTATCATGTCTATCCTGGACATAAGAATTGAAAATACTAATTGATTTTCGAATGAACTCTTTCAACCCTAAAAACCCAATCAATCTAACACCTTGGTGTTCCAAACTGACGCCTGTTTTTCACTTCTTACGATATTTCGATATTTTTGTGGTAAATCAAATTTTTAATATTTTCTTGTTATAAGTTTAATATACTTTAACATTAAATGATTTATATAAAAATTATAAACACAGCGCGAAAATAACTAAAATTGCATACAAAGTTTTACAGGTTATATCTTTAAATAACCATCTTACAAATAAAGAAACTTAAAATAGAATGTATATTTATCATCATTTTAATAAATCAAACAAATACCAACAAAGATCAACGGATTCAGTTCAGATTTCTAGTTATTTTGTAATGAGAATTTATGAATAATAAATTCAATTTGGATAATGAAATCAAGAGAATACTAGCATGCATGTAGACTTAATCAACATATAATCATCATTTCTCAAAGGAATAAACGATTGAAATATCTTTTGCGATAATGAATTATTCATATGGAGCTGTTTAATTTCAATAGCATGCAAATTAAAGTAGACCATTATAAATAAGCGAAGATGGAAAGTTTCTTGACAGTAGAAGCTTTGATTCTGAAGAAGAAATTAAATTATTTTTGTTTTTTGTTATCAAATGCTTAAAATAACATAACTCATAATACAAACAGATATTGATATATTGTATTAAATTATTTTATTTACAACATAAATGTTCCATAGAGAAAATACTTTCAGTCATTTATTAATGTTGTTTCATTATAATTATTATAAGATCTACAATTATAATAACGTTTATTAAATATAAGTTTATTACGTTTATATAATTATGTTTAATTATTAATATATGATACATATAATTATAATTATTTTTTACGTTTTTATACGTTTATTAAATTAAAATTAAGTAAAATTAGTTTTAAATAATAAATATGAATTTTTCTTCTTAAAACAATCATACTATCATTTTTTTTATATTAATATAATATTTTGGGAAAAATCGTAGATTATGGGCCGCTGTGACTTGGTGTCAAAAATTATTTTATTAGGGTACGCCAAGAAAAGGGTTGCGGGTTACAGCATTTGGCGACTTATCGTAAAAATACGCCAAATCCACAGAACAATTATTTTACGAATTTTGTCGAATTTTGTATAAAAAATACCCGATTTAAGAAACACTTTACAACATTTCCTAAATGATATTTCAACTGAGTAAGATTCAGTACAGAAACTTCAATACTTACTTCAAAATTCCACAATTGATCCATTCATGTTTAATTACAATTTACTACGTTAGTATACTACATCAGCCAAATCACCAGCAATGAATGTTTCAAAAGAATTAAGTCATTATCAAAACAAACTGCTGCATCAGCATGCCTTTGCGATCACATGGCACTTCTATCAATCTCTCTATGAGATCCAAAATCAAACTAAACTTCCTTTTTAATTTTTGGCAGTTCGAAAAATTAAAAGGAAGTTTTTTAAATTGCCAGTCGCCGAATAATTAATCTTACAGAATCATAATTTAAAATTCAATTCCACAAACATTTGAACCCCACATATTGCAACAAATATTCTTGTATTTAAAATGCTTGATGAAATTATCAAATATGCATGAAAGACAAATAAATATATTTGCATTCGAAAAGATTGTTATGTGTTTGTTAAGCTAAAGAAAAAAATAGCTCAATTATATGAAATGTTAAATGTAACAACTGAACTATTGGTAAAAAATATAAAAAATTTAATTGGATCCAGATTTTTTAATATTCTACAGATTTATAGATATCTATAAAGATTTATCTTTAAACAAATACATCGAAATTTAACAAAACGAGCTATTTATTAAGTAATCTGAAATTTAGAACTAAATCAATGGAAATAAAAAAATCAAATTTAATATTTGATATTAAGTAAAACTCAAGCCATTAAAATATTTAAATTTAAATATTGAGCAATATACTTTTTAATAGATTCCATCCAATATACTGTTTAATTGATTCCAATAATATTATTCATTGAAAACAATGAATAATATTATAATTTGAGATTATAAAGAAATTCGTAATGATGATGAAAATGGCGTGGAGCTTAAAAAATTTATTTAAGTTTTGCAATTTATTTTATAAAATTATTTTTGTTAACATGTATTAACATGATGTTGTCATGGTTATAAGTGCGTGCATCTCCAAAAAAAAAATGAGTCTGCAAGATAAAAAAAATTATACGAGTATAAGTTATTATTTAAAATAGATTAATTTTCTTGAGCTACATGAGAAACTTTCACTTCAAAATTTTTATTGAAAATTAAAAAGCTAGTTTCCACGTGATTTGCTGTTTTTTAATTATGTTAATATGCTTATATTTTTACTGGCAGAAAATATGTGCTGTTAAGTATATGGATTGACCAAGATGCATGCTTCTGCATTTCCTTTGAATTGTCTCGCCTTCAAAATATAAACATAATATTTTTTATCTTCAAAGTAATGTCTAAGGATTAGTTAATGCTTATAAAAGTTAATTTAACCATCACTTAACAGACTTCTTTGTCTGAATTTGGAGGAAGGCTTCTTGTAGTATATGAAAAATTGATATTTCATGACGTTCTAGAATTATCAAATTTGGTTATATTTCTGTTGTTATTGAATTTGATAGTTCTTCTGGGAGGATTCTACATTCTAGTGTTCTGATTTCGACAAATTACTTTTTCTCGGAATCGCCAAAACCAATGTATTTTTAAGGGCAGCCACCAACTTGTTTGTTTAGAAAGGGACTTGACAAAAACATCTAGGGAAAAAATTGCTAAATAAACAAGAGAAACAGTGTCTAAATTGTAGGATTCCCGTACTAATAATATTCTGCCAAGTTGCTTTATAAATCTATTGTATTATTAAACATTAGTGTATTCCCAGCAAAGTATATTCACACAAGATACATCACACACTTTTTTTTTTTCTTTCTAGTTTTCTTTTAAAAAGGAATAAATGTACTTCTTTAAAAGTCTTTTGATATCGAAAATTCAAATCTTTTAATATCTAAAATCACAGATAACATCGCATTAAAGTAAAAATATTAATATTTAAGAATGCAAGCGATCTGAAGATTAACATTCTTTACTTTTTAAATGTAGTAGATAACAAACAAATGATAATTTGTTATATATGAGTGAATTTGAATTCTTTATATACATATGTATACATAATTAAAATTCAATTATTCGCTTCTTTATATTATCCACCAAATCACTTTTTTCGCTCATTTCACTTAACAAGTTTAATTTATTTGTCTGAGACATACATCCATAAACTACTTAAGTTTTTATTTAAGAAATTCAGATTGTTTTGTTTGAATTTGCTTTCCTATTTTAGTATAAACTTAGCAAGATTAAGGTAATCGATCTGAAAGTTGAAAACGATTAAAAAAATATATTTTAAAAATATGCAGTATTTTCTGGTGAAAAGAATTGCGAGCTTTTTTAAGAGTATGATTCTTTTCCTCTGCCTTATCATTAATTGAACTCATTAAGCAGAAAATTTGCTAAGTACGTAAGTATGGGAAAACTAGCGAGATATGAAAAGTTTTTTTTGAGACCACAAAGGAGAAATTTTTTTTTGTAAAGATTTGAATAAAAAAGATTCGGATGTTTAAAATACGGCTTATAACTTCTTTTTTTTTTACTCCTCCTTCAATTCTGAATACTTTGGTTTCATTATCTAAACCGGCTTCTTTAAAAAAGACTTTTGTTGAATCATGAGTGAATCGGCTCTTAGAGAATATACATTCAGTGAGTTCAATAGGTTTTTTCCGTTCAAATAAATTGTTTGTCGTTTTTACGTCAGTATATGCTTTATAATTGAGAAAATGTTTCAAATTTAAAATCTTAATTGATTTTTCTTTTCGTATAAGTTTTGTAGTAAAAAAAAGATGTATACATTCCCTAATCCAATTAAATTAAATTAATTTATACAAAAAACAAAGACGAACACGTGCAACTTTAGTTTTTCTTTTTAAGTTGTAGTTTGTGCATTTGGTATCTTTTGACGTTAAATTTAAAAAAGATTAGGTAACTAAAAAATTTAACCCGTGGGAAATTATTTTCTATAAAAATTCCTCAAAAATAAAAGCTTTAATGGTATTTAGTAATTTTGTATATTATTTTTATAAACAAAATCACAATGCAATGTCAATGAATCGTAAATATTTTAAAGTCTGATTGTCATTATCAAAAGAAAAGTTATTAAAGATACCGATACCAAAAACATTGATAAAAAGAAATCTGCTTTTAAAAATCTAAAAAGTCGTTTGGGCTGTATATATGAAACATTTTTAAATTACATATAAAGTACATAACATTTTAAAATACATATAAAGCTATATATATATATATATATATGCTACATTTTTTTTATTTATTGAATTGAATGAAATAGCCTCTAAATACTTTTTCGTTAAAGAGAGATCGCTAGAGAGACTAAGATAGAATAATAATAGAATAATAACTAAAGAGATAAAATAATAACTAAATAAAAATTTCTTTCATTTATCCAGTATAACTATTAATGCTTTCATTTAATTTTAGTATAAAAAATTTTCTAAAGATTATTCTAATGTAAATATTAACAATTATGTCATACGAAATTTTAAAATTTTGCAAAAAAATTTTTAACATTATTATGATAAAAGATAATTCATTTCTTCGAAAAATTAAGATTTCAATGATTTAAGCACAAGCTTTAAACAAATAATGTGTAGAATATAATGCAGTTTCCATGTATTGTAATATTCAGAATTAATTAAAAAAAAATAATTCAAAACTAAGTATAATTATATATAAATCAAACATTTTAACTTCTTTCATAAGCAGGAATTAGAAAATAGTTTTTATAGATGTATGGTATAAAATTATTACATAATGCAAAAAATATACAAATATTATATAATTTAAATAATTAAATATGCATAATTTAAAAACAAAAATTTACTATAAAATGATGCATGTAAACATTATAACTGTACGTTAAAATCGTCTAAAACAAGCCAATTTTTTCAAATAAAATAAAATAATCTTTAAACACCAAATCAAAGAGATATTTATTATTTCATTTGAAAATTATAAAAATTTAATAAAAAGAATCATAATTTTCAATTTTTAAATTGTAATGCCTTTACACAAATAAATTTGAATAACTATATTAATTCAGATCGAAAAAGTTTTGCTTTTAATTGCAATAAGTTTCAAAGCTATTTTAATTTGTTTTCCGTATAATATATTTATTTTTCTATAATTCACTTTATATACATGCAAATGTATAATTTTTGCAAATGAAAAAATCATATTTTATTTTATTTTTAAGTGTAAGTATAATGCATTTTAAGAAATAAAAACAACATAAACAACATTTATAATTTTAAAATATTTTAATAATATCAATACCAAAAAAAATATATAACATTGTATATTGTATATTGTTTTGTTTATTGTATATTGTTTTATATTGTTTTATAATTAATAATAAAATATTGAATATTGTCTAAAAAAAAACTGTTTTTTTTTTTTAATTACTTTGCTTCTCAAAAGTAAGAAGATACTTTTCAGAAAAAAAAGTTATTAAATGTTGAGGCAATGTTATAAATATATCTTTAAATGTTCCTAGATTGATACTAAAATAATGCTTGAAATAAATGTTCATTTTAAAGAACGTGACCGTCAATCAAAATGCAATGCTAAAAATACAGTGCTTCAAAATAATGGTGAGATAAAAGACATCTGTTTTCAAAGGAATTTTACATTAATGCATATTTTTCGTACGCAGAAGATTATGTCCGGATTAAAAAACGAAAATAAATGGTAATAATAGCAATAAAAAAGAACTAAATTTTTACTTAATCAGTTGACTTGAAGACCAATAATTCGGACGACAACTTTTAAATTGATAAAACATCAAATAAAAGGGTTATCATAATGACATTTATTCGATTAAAATTAATTTTTGAAATAACTAACTGAGAGTTACAATTTTTTAAATATATTAAATATAGCAGATTTGCATCAATATAAGATAAAAAGAAAATAATAATTTATATTTATTAATATGAAATATAAAATATTAATATGTCTGTAAAGATATGAATTTTAATATAAATAAAGATATTAACATTATATATATATATATATATATATATATATAGTATTATATAATAAAATAAAATGACATTCGAATAAGATTTCCTAGTAAAAGATTATATTTATGGTTAACTTTGATTCATTTTCCATAACGTTTTAACAAACGTTAACGTTTTTATGTTACGTTTTTACGTTATGTAATGTAAGAAACGTAAACGTTTTTTAACGTCAAAATTTATAAATCAATATCTGAATCTCGTACATATATATATATATATATATATATATATATATATATTTTACATATATATATATCGTACATATATATATATATATATATATTATACATATATATATATATATATATATATATATATATATATATATATATATATATATATATATATATATACTATATTCAAATATTTTTGAGCAAGAATATTACTTATGGGAAATACAATGAGCATTCAGTGGTGCTTTATGATGCTAAGTTGACCAATTAAAATATAATTTATATTAATGTATTGTGTAGGTTGGGGCAACCAGATTGCACTGGGTATATGGACCCTACGTTCGGTGCCACATTGTACTGGTGCGGTTAAGGGTTGAAATATTTGAGGTCCAGGTTTGAAAAACTCGCAGCTTTATTTATATATGCACAGACATTACACACATAAAAATAGAGGCATATATTATTTAATGCATTTAAAGAAAGATAATGATTCGATTATAAAAGATTCGTGGATGGACTCCATTTCTAAGCCGAAAACCTAAACCTCGGACACGCGCAGTGTGTGCGAAATACCTCCAGTGAGAGTCCGTAGGTCAACTGACCATTTCTACTGAACGGCACAGGATCTTCTTGCCAGTTGGTAGGAAAAAGCAGGGTTACACCAAATATATATATATTAGTTATAATATCATACTTTCCTACATTGTATAAGTTTATATTTCCTAGGAACGTATGATTTTATATCTATCAATCTACTAATGCATTAATATATTGATCCTATGGCGTTTTAAATGTTATTTCATAACATTTTCATGTTATTAATTTTGTTGTTTATTTTTATTGGTTTTAAAAGCAATATTTTATTATTTAAATTAATAAATTAATTTTTTCAATAATTATTTTTCCAGAAAACCGTTTTCTTGATTAGAAGAATTTTATACGTAAATTCTAGTTATTAGTTATGTCAGGAAGAAAAATAATACAAGAATATCAGCAACATTGTTGACAATATTTTTTTATAAACATTGCACTCAGATAACTTTTTTTACCTTATACGCTGCTCTCTCAGCTATTTTTTATTTAATTTATTAAAATTACCTTGATTAGCGATTTTGTTTCTTGTCTCTAGTCAAATTATAATTTTATTCGAGGACTATAGAAAAATCATAAGCATATATTGATTTGTCTTTACTAACTGCAAAAATAAATGTTTATGTTCAGAAAATAATGGCATACAATTTATTTTTACAAAAATATATGCTTTCTTGTTTTTAGTTTTTAATTTAATATTTGTATTTAGTTATTTATTAAATATCTGTTTTGTAATTAACTTTCTTTATTTTCAGTTTATATTTAATGCTTGCATTTATTTACTACACTGTAATTATATTTATTCAATTAATTTGTTTTCATTTTTATGGAAAAAAAATGCATTTATATATTCGCATGCCTTTATATATTAAAAATGCATTTAATTCTTTCGTCTATAAGATGTATATTTAATTAAACTTTAACTGATATTATTATCACAGTTGTGTAATAATAAAGATATAGTCAATTCTGTGAAATTGCATAATAATCTAAATATTGTCTTTTGGGAGGTTTTTGCATTATCAAATAATTTCATTCGTACTATATCTATCTTATTATCGTATCTTTTTTTATCAAAAAATTCTAAAAGATAATTTTTGGTCAACCATTTTGATAATATTTTCTATGTTATTTTTTAATAAAATTAAGAAACAACTAGATTTTACTTAGATGTAGATTAAGAGCTATTTCGTTTTTAAATCAAAAATTGATTAAAATACATAAAAAAATTTTATAAATAAAGGGATATTTGGATTTGTTATTATATATTAAATAATCTCCTACTTATTATCTTATGTCTTTCTTATCAAAAATTTCTAAATTATCATTTTTTATCAATCAACTTGCTACAATTTTCTATATTATTTTTCTAATGAAATTGAGCAACGACTAGATTTTTCTTACATATATAATAAGATCTATCTATTTTTAAATAAAAAAATGATTAAAATACATCAAAACTTAGGATTATGAAAAGTATTATTTAAATTTTGGATTTTATATAATTAAATAATATCATTCTTCATTATTATCTTTATCTTATTATCTTATCGTCTTTCAAAAAAAGTTTTATTATCAAAGTCACATCAAAAAATTCTAAATTATCATTTTTTGTCAACTAATTTGCTAGTATTTTCTATATTAATTTCAATGAAATTGAACAACGGCTAAGATTTTCTCATATAAAAACTTTCGATTATAAAGGGATTATTTTTGATTTTGCATTATATATAATTAAATAATATAAATTTTTATTTTATTATCGTCTTTCTCATAAAAATCTCTGAATTATCCAATTTACCAACTTGCTAATATTTTATATTGTTAATTTTTAATGAAATTGAGCAACGACTAGATATTTATTACATGTATAGTAAGATCTATTTAATTTTTAAATAAAAATATTGTTTAATTAATGAACTTTATATATTCTTTAAAAAGTTATTTTTGTTTTATTACAGTTTACTCGACTTTCATTCACAAAAAAAAAAAAAAAAATTACACAAAACGATTTAATAATAAATGTTAATAATATCCTTTTAAAAATGCAACATAACATTTCAATAATTATCTATACTTTTATTATCAAATAAAAAAAACGATCTATTCAAAATTCACTTTGAAACAATTGTCTTAAAGAGGAGTGCTATTTATTTATAGTTCAATGGAAAAATGAATACTTAAAAAATGGGAGAGAGATGGACATTATTTACATAAAAGGATATCCTGCCCATTTCTTTCATCTTATTTCACTTCTCACCGGAGTAATTGGGAACGAATGTGAAGTGCAATAAGTTGAACCCCACCTCGTTTAGCACAGAGATAATAGCCATTCAGGGAAGAGAGGGCTCGCAGAAATTTGAATGCAACTCTCGACGTAATAACTCATCGGGCCAATTTCTTTTTCAGTCGCCCAGATTAGGCTATGGGTGTCGCGTGGCGAAAACACCTGCACAGAATACGAAATAAGCGATTTGTAAGGCAGGAAAAAAAGTAATCCAGGCAATAACATATTTTATATTTTTTTTTTACTTGGTATATAAATGGAATAATAGAGAACAACTGCAATAGAGTTAAACCCTGAGATTTGCTTCATTTTATTTGAACTAAAAAGTAAATGACGTTTGTTGAGGCAACATAAATAAAAAAAGTTCTGTAAGAGCTTTCATGATAGCATCATACTAAAGTTTCATATTATTTTCTTGCTGTTGATTTATTATCATTATTTTCATGATAATATATGTTTATTTAATAAATGTGATATTTTTCTAAAAAGTGTTATTGATTTAGTAAGATTTTATTGCTATTTTTAAACTGTTGTTTGAAATATTCCTTATAAATTAAATTAAATATTTATCTAATTAAATAAAATTTTTTTAATTAATTTAGAATAAAAATTGTTTTAAATGTTAATTCCTGAGATTTGTTTTTTTTTTTTGAGTTACAGATAAACAACATTTTTTGGTCAACATAAATAAAACATTCTGTAAGAGCTTTCATGACAACATCACATTTAAGTAGCATATTATATTTTTTGCTGTGGATTTGTTGTCATTTTTTTTATACTAATGTATGTTTATTTAATAAACGTGCTATTTTGTTAAAATTTTAATTGATTTAGTAAGATTATTATTGTTATTTTTGAAATGTTGTTTGAAAAATTTTTTAAATTAAATTTTTTTCATTAATTTAGAAGAAAAATAAAATATAATTAAACCATGAGATTTGTTTCACTGTATTTAAAGTAAATTAAACCCTTTGTGGAAACAACTTGCTTACTTTCCATATTAATTTTTAAAATTGAGCAAAGCCTAGATTTTTCTTTGTAGGCATAGATTAACTATTTCATTTTTAAATCAAATTAAAATACTGTAAAAAAAAAAAAAACTTTTGATTACTAACATTTTAGTACACTAAAATTTACATTTTCATTTTCTAAAAAAAATGTACACAAAGTGACTTAATAATAATATTATTTATACCATTTAAAAAAATATAAAATTTAGTAATTTTCTATACTTTTATTATGAAATAAATAAAACGATCTATTTAAAAAATTCAAAACAATTGTCTTTATTTATTTATGGCTCAATGGAAAATGAATACTTAAAAGGAGTGAGGGTTGACATTATTTCCATAAAAGAATTTCTGTTTTCTTTCATCTTATTTCACTCTCACCGGAGTAATTGGGAACGAATATAAGTCGAACCCCACCTTTTAGCACAGAGATAATCCATTCAGTTTTGAATGCAATAAAATCGTTTTAAATATAGCTATATCCCTGGAGACATGCATCATTTTATTTGAACTGAAATAAACGACATTTATTGAGATAATTTGACTTCTATATTAATTTTTAATTAAGTTGAGCAACGGATAGATTTTCTTATATGTATAGTGACAGCTATTTTATTTATAAAAAAATTGATTAAAATGTAAAAAAAAACTTTTGGATTACTTTTTAAATTATTTTAGTTATATTAAAATTTACTAGAAATTTCATTCAGAAAAATAAAAAAAAAACGCACTTAAAACGATTTAATAATAATAGTTTGTTAATAATAACATTTCAAAAAGGCAAGATCCATTTCAATAATTCTCCAAATTTTTATTAAATACTACTTTTTATTTATCATTTCAATAATTCTCTATACTTTTTTATTATCAAATAAAAAAAGAACTATATTTTATTATCAAAATAAAACAACAATATAATTAAAAAATTCAATTGTCTTAAAAGCACAGTCCTATTTATTTATAGTTCAATGGAAAAAGAATACTTAAAAGGGAGAGAGATGGACATTATTTCCATAAAAGAATATCCTGTCCATTTCTTTCATCTTATTTCACTTCTCACCGGAGTAATTGGGAACGAATGTGAAGTGCAATAAGTTGAACCCCCAACTCGTTTAGCACAGAGATAATAGCCATTCAGAGAAGAGGGGCTCGCAGAAATTTGAATGCAACTCTCGACGTAATAACTCATCGGGCCAATTTCTTTCAGTCGCCCAGATTAGGCTATGGGTGTCGCGTGGCGAAAACACCTGCATAGAATGCGAAATGAGCGATTTGTATGGCAGGGGAAAAGGGTAATCCAGGAAATAATATTTTCTTTTTATATTTTTTGGTTACTGTTATATAAACGGAATAATGGAGAACAACTGCAATATAGTTAAACCCTGAGATTTGCTTCATTTTATTTGAACTAAAGTAAATGACATTTGTTGAGGCAACATAAATAAAAAAATTCTGTAAGAGCTTTCATGATAACATCATACTAAAGTAGGCTCTTATTTTCTTGCTGTTCATTATTATGATTATTTTTTTCATGATAATATATGCATGTTTATTTATTAAATGTGATATTTTTTTAAAATGACGTTTGAAATATTTTTCGAGTAAAATTTTCGATAATTTAGAATAAAACTGTTGTTTGAAATATAGTTATTTATTAAATAAAAAAATTTTTATGAAAATTAATTTTTTTATTAATTTAGAATAAAATTGTTTTAAATGTAGTTATATTCAAAGATTTGTTTCATTTTAATTTAAACTTAAGATAAACGTCATTTTTTGAGGCAACATAAGATATGCATTAAAACTGTAAGACCTTTCATGATAACATCATATTTAAATAGCATATTATTTTTATTGCTGTTGATTTATGCGCATTAATTTATTCATATAATGTATGTTTATTTAACAAATGTGTTATTTTCCTAAAATGTATCATTGATATAGTATGGTATTTATTGAAATTTGTAAAATGTTATATAAAAATATTTTTTAAATTAAATTTTTTTCATTAAATTAGAAAAAAATTGTTTTAAATATAGTTAAACCCTGGGATTTGCTTCATTTTTATTTTCAAATAAAATAAATGACATTTGTGAAGATTCTAACATAAATAAAAAAAATCTGTAAGAGTTTTTATGATAATATCATACTGGAGGGGTTACATTTTTGTGGATTTTCTTGCTGTTTATTTATTACCATTATTTATTTATAACAATGTATTTATTTAAATAAATGTTGTATTTTAAAATGTTTTATTGATTTAAAAAATATTTTGTAAAATGCTTTAATTTAAATACTATTTAAAATTTTTTAAAAATATAAGGAAGGCCATTAGTTTAGAATAAAAATCGTTTTAAATATACCTATACCCTGAGATTTGCATCATTTTATTTGAACTCAGAAATAAATCACTATTGGTTGACACAATTTGACTTCCAATATTAATTTTTAATTAAGTTGAGCAACGGATAGATTTTTCTTATATGTATAGTGAGAGCTATTGTATTTATAAAAAATTGATTGAAATGTAAAAAAAATAACTTTGGGATTACTTTTAAATTGTTTTAGCTATACTAAAAATTACCTCGAATTTCATTCAGAAAAATAAAAAAAATACATAAAACGATTTAATAATAATAGTTTGTTACTAATATCATTTAAAAATGCTACATAACATTTCATTTATAATTATTTTTATTATCAAATAAAAAATCTATTCCAAAATTCACTTAGAAACATTGTCTTAAAAAGAGGAGTCCTATTTATTTATAGTTCAATGGAAAAATGAATACTTAAAAAAAGGGGAGAGATGGACATTATTTCCATAAAAGGATATCCTGCCCATTTCTTTCATCTTATTTCACTTTCACCGGAGTAATTGGGAACGAATGTGAAGTGCAATAAGTTGAACCCCACCTCGTTTAGCACAGAGATAATAGCCATTCAGAGAAGAGAGGGCTCGCAGAAATTTGAATGCAACTCGACGTAATAACTCATTATGTCAATTCCTTCCAGTCTCCCAGATTAGGGCTATGGGTGTCGCTAGGCGAAAACACTTTCACAGAATACGAAATAAGCGATTTGTTGGCAGGAAAAAGTAATCCAGGCAATAACATATATATATATATATTTTTTTTGGTTACTTGCTATATAAATGGAATAATAGAGAACAACCTGCAATAGAGTTAAACCCTGAGAGATTTGCTTCATTTTATTTGAACTAAAGGAAACGACATTTGTTGAATGGAACGTAAACAAAAAATTCTGTAAGAGTTTCATGATAACATCATACTTAAGTAGGCTCTTATTTTTCTTGAGTCAACTGTTGATTTATTATGATTTACGATTTTTCTTAATAATGCATGTTTATTTATTAAATGTGCTATTTTTAAATGACGTTTGAAATATTTTTCAACAACAAAAATTTTTTTTTAATTTAGAATAAAAATTTTACTTTTATTATTTAATTGGTCAATAAATTTTTATGAATTTAACTTTATTTAATTTGACCAATTTAGAATAAAATTGTTTACATTATAGTTATATTCAAAGATTTGTTTCATTTTATTTTGAACTTAAATAAATGAAATTTGTTGAGGGCAACATAAATAAATTAAAACTGTAAGAGCTTTCATGATAACATCATACTTAAATAGCATCTTATTTGTCTTGATTTTCATTTATTACCATTATTTATTTATAAGTATGTATTTATTCAATAAATTTGTTATTTGAAATATCCTTTAAAATTGTGATTGAATTAAAGGATTTTGTGCTCTTTTAAAATCTTTTTGAAATATTTTTCTAAAGTTAATTATTCCCTTCCAATAATTTAGAATAAAATTGTTTTTCTTATATAATTGAATTGTTCTAATTATTTCAATTTTCCTTACTATTTTAAAAAATTTTAATTACAAATTTTAACAATTCTAAAGCAGCTGATCCTACAAAATCTGGTTTTTTTAATCTTGGTTTTAGAAACTTTTTTACATTGAGGGGTTGATTTTGTATTGGTTCATACATTTCATATATTTTCTTTTAAATGTTTATCTTTCATAATTGCAGTTTTAAATTTAAAATTATTCAGTATTTCATTTACGAAAAAAAAAGATTTAAAATTGACAATTAAAACGAAAAAAGAATTAAAATTGTAAAATGTTTTAATTTGAATACTATTAACAGATTCACTAAAATATGATAAATGGAAGGCCTTGAAATCTGATATAACATTTCAAGAAAGTAATTTGAAGATCTTAGATAGTTTTCATGTGTGCTATTTTACTCTCAAAATAGGAAATCACTAAGTTTTGTCAACATTAATATATCTGAAGAAACTGATCCAATATATAATTTGATTCTGATGACACTGAAAACATATCCAATATTATAATATATTTAAATGTTCAGCTTTATAAGATCTGATATATAAGAATGATAACTTTAGCTAGCCCAGTTTTAATTTAATTAAGTCTTGATAAAAAAATATAATAATAAAATTTCTAATAAATAACCCATTAAAAGGCTTTTAGGTATATGAAAGGTAATTTGCTTTAAAAATTTATTTATGTTTTTTTAATAAAACGCATCTTTTTAAATGTTTTCCAATAATTAAGTATTAATAATTTTTTGTAAAGATTTAAATTGAGAGAAATATAATAATAATAATCAGAGAAATATGAGAGAAATATATATATTTTTTATTATAAAATATATTTTATATATTTTCAGATTCATTTAAATTATAAAAATTAAAATATTAAATAATGCTATTTTGGATATAACGCTATTAAAATATTATATAATGCTATTTATTATATTAACACTATAACGGTAAATGACGCAATTTTGGTTTAGTCCATTGTGCCTTCCATTGTGCGCTGAATCATTTATATTTCTTCACTTTCATAAGCGACAATTATGCCAATAGTTAAAATTGCCAAGGGACAATTATGCCCAATAATTATAAGAAATGCATATTTTATCAAATAAATCCATTATATATACCAGATTAAAATAACCCATTTCGTAATAATATCGCAGGAAAATTTAATGTTCATCCATTACTGGAAATACAGGCTATTTTCCAAGAGGTCGATTATAAAATTCTCTTGGCTACCTTACTTTCGGAAATAAAATCCGCGAGATAACTTTTGACAAAGTTTATTTTTCCGAACTTGATGATTCAGAAAAAGTGCAAACATGTCAAAAATCTCGGTTTACTTTCATCCAGAACTGGAAAACCCAAAAGCCAATATAAAGTTTACGGGGAAACAGGCAGATTCCTGAAATATTTCCTCGGTGCCGAGTTGATGAAGATTATCAAAGAGTCGGATTCCTCTCATTACTTAAAGTAAACACTGCTCCCAGGGAAAACTATTTTCGCTCGACTGTCATTAATTAAAGTGAAGGTGATCTTCGCGAAAAGAATCGACTGCCACATTCCAATCACTGAGATTTCGGGTGTAATGAAACATTTTTCGACTTTGCCGGCCGGGCGTCGAATTGTGGGCAATAACGGAAAAACGATTTTGGAAAACTATCCGTAAATCAATTTGGAATGCGCAGAGAGGGTTGCGATGGCTTGGCTAGATATCCTTCCTTCCATTTTCAGCATGCGAAAGTATTGGCAATAATGTGGTGCTTTTTTTTTGTTTTGTTCTCTGCTCGAAACATCTGCTGTTGTATGTGGCTTTAAATCATAATCGTGTTAACAAAGAAATCTTTGAAAATACATTGATGTCTTCAGAAATTTATATTTCCGACAAAATTGCTCAACACTAAGAACATATATAGATTTCGTAACGTATGTTTTAAATTAATGTATTGACTTGAAATAACATCTAGTGCAATAAATAGCCAAACGTATAGTAGAAACATCTGCTATAGTATGTGACTTTAAAACATAGAAAAACAAGAAATCTTTGAAAATACATTGATGTTTTCAGAAATTTATATTTCTGGCAAAATAGCTCTGCAGAAAGGACGTATATGTATACATATACACGTAACATACGTTTTACATTAATGCATTGATTTAAAATAATATATATTGTAATAAATAGCCAAACGTATAGCAGAAACATTTGCTATTGTATGCGGCTTTAAATCGTAATCGTGTTAACAAAGAAATCTTTGAAATTACATTGATGTCTTCAGAAATTTATATTTCTGTCAAAATTGCTCAGTAGAAAGGAAATATATGTATACATATACACGTAACATGCGTTTTATATTAATGTATTGATTTAAAATAATATGTATTGTAATAAATAGCCAAACCCATAGTAGAAACATCTGCTATTGTACATTTGGCTTTAAATGATAATCGTGTTAACAAAGAAAACTTTGAAAATACATTGATGTCTTTAGAAATTTATACTTCTGAAAACACCAAAATTGCTAAACAGAAAGGACATAGATATATATATTTTGCGTAACATATGCTTTAAATTAATGTATTTATTTAAAATAAAATGTACTGTAATAAATAGCCAAACTTATAATAGAAATATCTGCTATTGTATGCGGCTTTAAATCATAATCGTGTTAACAAAAAATCTTTTGAAAATACATTGATGTCCCCTGAAATTTATATTTCTGTCAAAATTGCTCAACAGAAGTAAAATTTCTCACTTTAAATAATTGTGTATCATATAGAGTTATACACAATAGCCTTAGAATTGTCATGGTGATTAAGAATTTTTAACAAAAAAAAAAAACATTTAAGAATAAAATTTGTTTTTAAATAAAAAAAAAAAAAAATATTCCAAATTGTGATTAATGCCATTACATTACAAAAGCTGATTTTTGCATTTATTGAAATAATATACTTACAAGATAAATTTATAGATAAACTTTATTTTGCATTAAAATGAATTACATAAAAGTATCCCAAACATTCGTGAAGTAATATTTCTCTAATTATTATCATTAATTATTACCATTATATAAATTATTATTACCATTATTTATAATTATTTCTCAATTATTTATATTTCATTATTATCATTATATTTCTTTATTATCATTATAAAAAAGTATCACAAGAAATTTAAATCTAATACTCAAAATTATTTTAAATCCATAATTAATGTTGACAAAATAGTTATTGTCATCTGCTGAGAGTAAAAATAACACACATATAATCTATCGAAGATTTACAAAAACTTTCTTGACATATTATATCAGCTTTCAAAGGCATTTCTTATCATATATTAATGCAGGAATCTGTTAAAAGTATTCAAATTAAAACATTTTGCAATTTTTGATTCTTTTTTCATATAATTTTCAATTTTAAATCTTTTTTTTTTCCCGTGGAAATAGTAAATTTAAGATTTAAAACAGCAAGCTTACGAAAGACATAAAAAGAAAATATATGAAATGTAGACACCCCAATGTAAAACAGCTTCTAAAACCGAGTCAAAAACCATATTTTGTAGGATCATCTGCTTTAGAATTGTTAAAAATTGTTATACTTTTTATAGTTTATTTTTTTTGTGTGTGTCCATAACCGTCATAGATATTATAATGTACAACTGAACTTTCCTTTGCATTTTTGAAGTGAACTCTCTCTCTATTTGGAAATTCAATGCCCTACCAGGATAGTGTGTGGCCTTTTGTAATGGTTGAATAAGTGTTCCACTAATTGTAAATGATGTATTTACTGGCTTCATTTGAAATATTTCTCTAATATCAAGAAATATTTTTTATTAAAAACCCCTACAGTGCATTTTGTAATATTACAGCTTTTGTAATATACGAGAAATTTCATAACACTTTTCAATTTCATAATAATTAGGAGAGAGGAAGTCAAAAATTTTACTAATTTCTTTCAGAAAAACTGCACCGGTAATAATTGAGATTATTCTTTTTTAAATTATAGTAAATAAAAAATTAATTAATTTCATTTAAAAATTTGAGGAAGGATATTTCAAATATAAAAACCTTTAATTATGACATGCAGTCAAATAAAAAAAATAATTAATCTGGTTAATTGACTGCTAACTCGAAATTTTTCTATTACGACATCAAAGACTTTTACGGTATTAAATTCAAATTGTTGAAATTTATTTAGGATAATTTTTTGAAGTGATGTCATTAAAGGATTTGGAAATTTATGAGTTTAAAAATTAACTTTTGCAATGCAAAATTAAATTTTCACCTAATGAATGGTGTGTCGCGTTCTAATTAATATATTTAAAAAGTTAATATTTAATACCTTACAAAATTTACATAATTATAATCCAATTTTTGTAATAATTTTATAAAGGTATTAAATACTGTTAAGAAAATATCAATATATATAATTAGCTAAAATATTTATGTGGTTTACTTTCTAGTGTTGTCAACAATAGAAATAAATAGTTCTTTTTTTTAATTATGAAGATGTATTTAAGAAAAAGCCAATTAGAGAATCGTTTCGAAATTAAATCAAATATAAATTATAAATCCGTTTTTGCACAAACTAGTTTCTAGTGGAAAAACTGGATCAAGTTTGAAAAGTGTAAAGTTAACAGAGAAATCAGTAATTTGGTTTTCATTAAGATTTTATCCTTTTAATTAAATTTTTACGCATTTAACTAAATTTTCTTTTAAAATTAATTATTACATTTTTTTTAAAAGGGTTATGTACTATGTTATTTAAAAATTTTAGTGTTATGTAACCTAACGATAAATTATCATAATTTAATTTTAAAAATATTAATAAGTAAATCTTCAAAAACACAAATAGTTCTTAATGATCATATTGCCCATGGAGAAGTCGGTTTTATATATCCAGCAATGTATTTTGCAGGACTTTCAGCAATGTCGGTGGTAAAAGTCAGGTTATATTGTCCTCCCAAGCCCTATAATGTTAAGTTTGTAAATCTAGCTAGTCAAAGAACCGGTTAGATATCATAGCTTTTCAGAAATTTGTTTACCAGATGAGCCCTTATTGATAGTTTTTTTCTTGATTTCTAAAATTAAATCGATACTAAATGCAGACCTGAAAAGGTGACACAAAGACTCCAAGATCTTTTGCCTGTACTTCACAGCAATCCAGGAGTTCTTATAAAATATGAAGAACTGCTCGTTCTTTCCAGCATAAAGGAGCGGTCTTTCGGCCAATTGACTAGAGGTCTGGCCTGTGGTGCTCCAGATTCGAATCCTGGCGGTGGCATGATGTTTGTTAGTGGTTCGGACTCTCAAACTGTAGATCCCGCTCTAATTAGCCAAAAGTATTTAAAAATGACAGCAGAGCTACAAACCAAAACCAAGTCCAGCATGAAGGTTGGATAATGTTTTTGGTTTCGAAAGGTAGTGGTGTCCGGATTTATCCAGTTAAACATGAATCGAGAATAAGTGGCAAGGCGGACGCTGGACAGATTAATATATAATACCTTCCGCATTAAACTATGGTTCACAATCGGTTGTCTGAATAGAATAGCAAACTGGTTGTACTGAGTGCTGAAATTAACTGGACTCAGAAATACGTTTTGCAATTAGATCTCTCTGGTGTAGCTTTCTGGACATTTTAACACTTAAATTTGTGTAACCACATAAGGATCGACAAAGTTTTGAAAAGTTATAGGTATCTTCCTACGCTTTGCTGTATAGGACAAATGCTGGAAGGCCTTTCCAAGCCTTTTCCGCCGGTTACAGTACCTTTACAGTATTTAAACTATTTCCATAAATGCAACATGGCTTTGGGAGTCATATTTAAGTCTCTAACAATCAGTATCTGAGACCTACCGGCTTTTATGCTCCCAACGATTCATTAACTTATTCCACTATACGAAATTTGTTGCGTTTCATTTTAACTGTTTGCTTTTGAATTTCAGAGAATATTGAAATAAATGCCACGAAAATTCTTCTAGATGTGTAACAAGTAATATAAAAAAAAAAAAAAAAAATGTTTAAGTTAATTCTACTTTTTTTTTCACTATATTGCAGAAAGTCTTTTATAAATAATTTTCATTCCTTTTTTAAGTTTATAAGGCGCAATCTATTGGTAGATATATGCAACTTAAATGTAAAAAAAACTAAAATTAATTAATTTAATTTAATTACTGAATTAATATTTGGAAAAACTGTATTAACATCAAGTGTCATCCACTGCAAATTGAAAAAAAAAATGTATTTAAACTTGAGTGGATGAATAAGAAGTATTTTATTAACGATTGAAAATTTGAACAATATATAAATAGGGAGATTTATATAGGGAGAGTGTGAGCTAATAGAAGGAATTGAAAACGGATGTAAAAATTAAGTAAAGTAAATTAATGAGTAAGTAAATTAGTAATTAAACGAAAGTAAAGTCACGTGAGCTTCTCTTTTCATGCATGTATACCATTATGTATTCGACACTGGAGATTTACATCTTTTCCTTGAAGCATTTACAATATTTTTTTCAATACCTTTAAAAAATGGACGAAATATGTTTTTTCATAAATTGAATATCACTGTATTAAATAGCACTCAAAATTTCATGCATTACTAAATCTTCAAAACTCTGCAATATTTAATTTAACTACTTTAGCTGTTAATATTTAATATAAGTGCCATCTGATAAGAAATCGTAAAATTGTTGTAGTATTTTTAGAATATATATACATATGTTTTTGTTTCATGGAATCGTAATTTTAAATGCGGACTCTCTTTGCATCTCGTTTTTTGTTAAGCATTTTTTCTATAATGGTTAGACAAGAAATATCGCCCGTATACTAGCTTGAAATAAATGCACAGTGTTCATTGAAAATATAAATTTCCTTTTATGCTTAAGCAAAATAGTTCTACTGAAAATTATGTCTATTTATGGTGATATGCAGAGTTCAGTGTAATAGATATGAGAATGGACATTTATTTTTAATAGTCTCGTGTGACTCTCTACGTTTCGAATAAAATTTCACGCCTCGAAGAGTTAATTAGTTGATACTTTTGAAATGGGTGCTTCGAGACATAAGATGTGCCAAAGGAGAAATGATTATTATAGAGATTCTAAGCCGAAGTTCGAATCTTTCAAAATGGAAACTAATGGAAAATTAGTATATGAAATTATTCCTATTTATTTTCATTAAAAATAAGAAATTGTAATTGAATTTTCGTGTCTTTCTTAGTATGTACTGTTTCTATTCTAGATAGCTTTTGTAATAGAACTGGCTATATGGAATATAATTTTTATCATTTGCAATATATGCAGGAACAAAAGTATAATTTAAACAAAATACGTAATTGTTTGTAACTGTAAATACTATTCAGAGAATACCTATAAAAAAAAAAAACTATTTTTTTGGATTAATAATCCATAAGAAGGCATAAGTGAAGGTTTATAAAATTTATGATATATTATACGAAATTGTATTCTATTATTTTTCTTATAATGTTTTTAAGAAATGCTGTAATGTAACTTTTGGTGAAATTGAAGTGAATCATTTTCATTTGTCAATAATATTAACTGTTACGCAATTGTAGATACTAATATTAATATAAAAAATGCAGCTTAAAAGTCTTTGGATTATTATTTTTCATCTTTGGATTATTCATCAGCTTTAAATAATTTTATTTAAAAAAAAAATTATGTTAATGAAATAAAACATATAATATATATATATGAATATATATGAAAATCATATTTATGGAATAATATGATGGGTAATTACGATTTAATACGTAAGAAAATATTTAAGAAGAATTTATCCATTTTTCTTTTCATTACTTACGTTTGAAGGTAAAATACAGGATTATTGAAAATATAGTTATCGAAAATATAGTTATCGAATAAATCGCAATAGTTAAACTTCCATTAGATCTTAAATTTATTGGAAGAGTTATAATAAAAAATGAATTAAAGATTATTACCAGTAAATAATGAAAAGAGGGTTAAAAATAATTTCACAAAAGCAACTGGGAAAAATATTATATCAATACAAGATTAAAAATAGCAGTGAAAGTATCTAATACGTATATATGTATATATACGCATTAGATACTTTCAATACTATTTTTATAGTAGTGAAAATATATATTTATATATATATATATATTAACCGATAGGCTTCATCACATAAAAGACTAAGAGTTTAAAGAAAAAAATATATATTTAATAAATATAAAACTGCTATTCTAAGAAATAAAAATCGTAAATAATAAATTTTCTGTTGAAAATCACGATTTTCAATTTCTTTTACATCAACTGTTACAGAGGTTTTTTTTTAAGACTGCAATAATTAATAGAATTTAGAAATAAAATGCGATTTTTAAACTTTTTTTTTCTTCTAATGCATCTGGGAAAATAGACCGCGATCTTTTTTGCCATAAGGGCTGCACCTACGTTACTCATTTTGCACTACACAGGGGGCGCGTGTAACTTGAAGATACGGACGCGAAGTAACAATGCCCTCGCAGCGCACTACGATCCTATTAGGACCGGGACCTACGGCTTAAAGTGGATTCCGAACCACTACAAGCACCCATGGGCAAAGCCGGGATTTTAACCCGATACCTGTGGTACCGAACGCCAGAGCGCTAGCCATTCGGCCATCAGGCCCCCTCATATTTAAACTTAATCAAATTAATATTCAGAATTTTTTTTTAAATTATTTTGATTTGAATATAAGTTATCAAACCTTATTTAACGTGTCACATCCATTATGAATTATTTTAAATTATCAATTTATTATATTTACAAAAAAATTGGTAATTTTTAAACTATAAACTTTATTATTTCATAATAGTGTCAGAATATAAATTTAAAATTTTACGATGTTGAATTTCATTTCGTAAATTTTCATTCATTGAAATTACTATAATGTATTGAAACACGAAACTAAATATATTTTAGTATGAAAACCATTAAATAATCTGGGCCTATACAACATATGGTTTAAATTTAAAAATATATATAGAAATATGTACATAAATTTGTGCGAAATTCATCATCTTCAAGCATAATATGTTTTTGTTAAAATACTTATATTGAAAAGAGCATAGCAATATTGAATTGAATGAATTTAGTCTATTTGAATCGAATTCTGAGAAATTGAATCGAATGTATTTTTTCTAAGCATTAAGTGATAATCTATGTAAAATATATAAGCAGGCTTTTAATTCTTTCGTAAATAAAATACATTTAGATATAGGAAACTTTGTTTTTATAACGATTCCAAAAAATAAATGAAAACATTTTTAGAATTCTTTCTTTAAAAAAAAAAAGGATCGTTACTTTTTTGTGCTAAAGCGAATAAAAGTAAATTATTATTATTTTTTTACACGACATTTATTCTACCAATCACATTTAAGCTGTCGCAAGTTTTGAAAACGATAAAATAAAGTTGCCAGAAAAGTTTCTTTTTCTTTCTCAATTTTACAATTCGCTAAGTTTTAGATTTTTTTTTTTTTTTTTAAATAAATGTTACTGTATTTTTTTAAAGTAATAACAAATGAAAAAAAAAAAAAACATTTTTATTCGTCATAAAATGGGAAGTGTATCTTTCATAAATTACACATTCATCACAAGTTTTTTTTTCGAAGCATTCTATTTTTTTTTTCTTTCTTCTTCCTCAATTTTTCCCAATTGTCGTCTGGTCTGCTTGACTGATTCGCAACGGATTCTTCTTTCTTCTCGGAAGTTATCGAAACGAGAATTGAGATAATATTCTTCGAAATCGATAACTTGTGGACGAACATGGATGATGGTGGAAAATAAGAAAGGCATTAGCTTGACGAATTGCGCTGCTCAAGCGTGACGAAAATAAGCTTCTTTGTCATGTTTCATTTTCAAAATAAAAGACTCCAATAAAAAAAAAAAAGGACTTAACCATTTTGTATTTGAAAAATAATTTTACAGTAACATATACTCAACAATACAGTGTATATCATGTACTCGAGAGTAAAGTGTATAATTCTAGTAAAATCTCTTTAGTAAGTTTATTAAAAATATAAAAAATTTCAACAACAAAATAATGTATAAGTTGCATTAAAAGTGTTATTTAAAGTGTTATTTTAATAAAAGAAATAACCGTTCACAATATAGCAAATAAAATATTAATTTTAGATAATATTTTACGATTGGCTTCTAATATTGTTTCATTCTCAATATGTAACCATATTCCTCCAACTCATTGAGGAGAGCACCCCTTGTGGCTTTTAAGAGAAATGGTCAGTCGGCCTCGAGACTCTTACCAGAGAGGAATTTAGCTCATTAGTTGCTCTATAGACTCTCCCCGTTGAGAAAGTTATTACGTGCATCCCGCGCATAATCGGGGTTTTAGCTTAGAAGTGGAATCCTTCCACAAATTTATAATTATATTTCTTTAAAAGTATTAAATATTGGATATGTCTAATTGTGTGTCTGATGTTTGGGCGTTTTTGGTGGTGTTTGTTCTTACAGCTTTATGTGTGCGTCAAATGTAAGTTTTCAAACCTATGCTCAAGTATTCAACCCAACAACACCCATTAACAATCCAGTTCCCCCAATCCGCATACTACAAATCTTAAATATGCATTACAGCTTTGGGTATACTAGTTGATGAAACTGAATGTTGATGAAACTCAAAATGTTGATTAAACAAAAGTTAATTAAACTGAATTTATTGTTAATTAAACACAAGTTTAATGTTGATTTTGATATACCAACGTTTAATTTCTTTTTTTTTATTTTAAATGGCTTAAGTTACGATAAATTAAATTGTACTTGAAAAATAAAAACATAGTTATCTCTAATCAAAATTGTAAAATAATTTTTGCAAAATGCTGTACATGTTTACCTTATGTATATCCCATTTTTTTATTGGAAGTTTAATTATGTTTTCATAAACAAATCTAAAAATTATAAATGTATATTAGTGAGCCTTTTACATAGCTAATCACTGAGAAAACGAAGCATAAGATGGTGCATATAAAAAAAAATATAATAAATACGTTTCGGTAGAGATACATAAATTTGCATATTTCCTAATAAAAGACTATTTTAATCATTTTATCAAACTAAATAGTGGTTATAAGAGCTTTGATATATGCATATATTTAAGATTATTTTCAAAATATATTTAAATAACTTTATCCACCATGTTGTTTCTTTCAAAAATAGTTTCAGTAATTTATTCTTTTTAATTTTAAAATAATAATGTTACTTATAAAGAATAAAAACCAAAATAAGAAGAATGCAGTTTAATTTTTTTAAAAGGTTTATCCTGTTATCCATTTTTATCTAACATATATTTAGGATCAAAACCATTCTTTCCGTTTAAAGGAGTACTACACCCTTTAGAGTATCAGAAGCAAAATTCCATTTCATAATTCTTATCGCTAAACTGGGTTCGTGCCAACTTCGTCAAATGGTTTTAAGACACGACATGGCCTTTTTTTCCTTGGGACATTTAAAAGAAAGCCCCTGTCTAAAACGTCTCAAAAACAATTAACTTATATCTTCTAATAGATTAATTAATGTGCTTCATTTAGCAATACATCATAATATCTTCATTAAGTGTGGTAACTTTAGTCTTAGTCTATTTCTCAAAAGCAATTAACTTTAACTCATTTTTCTTTTCGCAGACTTTGAATGGGGAATTAGGGAATTATGCAAAATTGAAAAGATGCTATCTATGGCTTGATACATTCAATTCATTAAGATTCTTTTTATTATTTTAAAGTTTTACATAACTCAATTCCATGTGAATAAATAAAATAAATATGAAAATGAAGGATATTGTCTTTACAAAAGACTATACTTTAAAGCATATATCATACAAAATTAGCTTTTAACTTAAACAAATCAGTACGAATTAATCCAAAAAGATTTTAAAACAACAATATTTATCTACTCTATTTATCCTTTTATTTATATTAAATTACCTCTGAAAAGATTTTAATCTAATGATGTAAATAAAAATATTTTTACATCCCTTATTTAGAGGAATCTTAATAAAATATACAATTACAATAAGATATAGTTTATTTTATTCTGAAAAAAAGTATTCAAACTATATTGCATAAAAAGAACTTTGCAAATTTAAAGCATTATTTTTTTGTAATTCATAAAATGTCCAGTTATCATAGCTGTAACATTACTGCTTTCGAATTTTATTCAAAATTTTTACTTATGTATTTCAATTGCGTAATTTTTTTTTATCATATGTAAATAATCTAATCCAGGGATGGCTAACACAAATGATTTCACGGGCCACCTTGGAAATGCATCATAACTCTGCATATAAAATTAACATCCCCATATTAAATTTAGACCCATTACAGACATTTTTTTGTCGTGAAAAATTGAAACATAATGAGTTATTATTATTATGTTTACTATTATTCTTACATGTAAACATAGACAATATTTTAATAATGATACTAATCGCACATAATAAAGAAATTTGCAACACTACAAATGAAATATAAAAAATATATAAATAAAAAATGAAATGATTAAAAAATATTTATTTTACTAATACTATATTTATTTCTCCACTCTTTTACTTAGATTTTGCAAATCGATATCAATTTTGGTATTTGCACATCGTAATTGGTGTTGCAATCGTAATAGTAATTGGTGTTTATCGTAATTTGTGATTATCGTTATTGGCGTTTATCTTAATTCGTGATTATCGTTATTGGGGTTGCACAGTAATTTGTGTTTATAACTAAATTATTCTGTGAACTTATAACTGTACACTCATAAATAAAACAGGCAATATCTGTCCTATATTAGCAAGAATATTATTTTAAAATCAAAGTTAATTTTTTTTTTCTCCTAATTCCGATAGTTAATTTTTGAATATATGAATGCACAAATAATGTATTTTTAAATACAAAGTTTTTCACTACTTCCGTCATTATAAATAAATTTATTTTGTAGAAGTGTGATAAATCTCACGGGCCGGAAAAATGTTTAAGGCGAGTTGGCCACTTCTGATCTAATCATTGAATATTTCAGGATTTCATGCCATTGTGCTTTAAAATTGATTTTTATAACTAAATAAAATCCTTATTCTCAGATATTAAATCTGAATATCTAAAAGTAACGAGAAGAAGTCGAGTTGGCCACTCTAATCATTGACTATTTCAGGATTTCATGTTTGAAAATTGATTTTTATAACCATTCGCAGATATTAAATCAATATTATCACTTGGTTTCAAGTCCAATAATATTCCAGGGGTCTTTCCTTGCCTTAAAATAATTTGTCTCATCAGGAAATGTCCTGTAGCATTTTCCAAAAGAAGAGACATATCATTTCTGTTCCCAGAGGAAATGAATGTATATTCTTTAACAAGAGCATAATAACAATATATCTTTCAAATCTGATTACAGATAAGCAGTATCTTGGATATTTATATTGCACGCAATTAATGTTTTGTACTAATGAGAACAACCTATAACTGAAATCTGGCAGCAGATAACCGGTGTCAAGGATAATGAGATTATGTCAAGGATATGAGATTATTACTCATGTTATTAGCTATTGTCTGTTCGACTTTCACAGGTCGAAAAAATTACAGATAAGATATGGACTTGATGATAGGATATGGTGATCAGTTGTTGCATGGTGATTGGGGATATACCATAGACGAGGAAGTGCACTTCAATGAGAAGTGAGGAAAGATCGCCCCCTTGTGACGGATTTTTTAAAGTGTGGTTTTTGGAAAAGGAAAAGTAGGCTGTTCTGCGAGACGACATGAAGTGTTGTTTTTCTCATTTTCTGAAAGAGATTGGACAGGCCAGAGATTCCGCGTGTTTGCAAAGTCAGCCTCTTGTAGTTTCGTGTATCACGCTGTGTAATAATAATTAAGGTCGTTGTAATTGCCGCAAACAAGGTGGATTAGAATGAAGAATCAAGAATTCTGAAAATTTTTCTCCCTTGAATGAATGAACTGCATTTGTTAATCAAGTTTAATTCTTAATTTTTCATTTTTTTTTAAATGATTTAATCTTCTTAATAATTCTTAATTTTTTTTTGTAAATGATATACATGTATAGTTCTATAAATTCTTGTAAATAAAGATTAAACCACTCCCATGAACCTGAAATCAGCCTTCTTCTTGAAGCCGTTATCGATCTAGTATAGGCCAAGATGTTACAGACTCAAATACTGACATATTTTAACAGACTTTATTCATCCTGTTTGTGTAGTTCAATAATTATTACTTAAATTGGCACAATTAAAAGGTTCTATTTGATGCTCTTTATAATGTTTAAAATTTCTCGAATTATATTATCGAGTCCTTTATAAGAAAAGATCCTTTATAAGATATGTGAAACCTAGATTTCTTTCTGACATCTCGTTCATTACCGCTAGCAATAAACAAAAACAATTCTGAAATTCTTTAAATAACTACCTAAACAACAAAAACAAATATGTTTTATAATATATATATTTTTATTTTTACCTTTTCCAAACTTCCACCTGACCACCGGTCTGGGCTGTCCCTCCGCCTGACAGTCGAAAGTGACGGATATTCCTTCCAAAGCTGATTGATCACTCGGTTTAATCACCCACACAGGTGGAGCTGAAAAAGAAAAGCAGAAAATTTTGTAAACAGAAAAAAAGTAAAAAAAAAAAAAAAAAAAAAAAAAAAAAAAAACAAGAAAATGCTATCTCAGCAAATATCGCGAATTAATAGAAACCCTTCTCATGAATATTAATACAATATTCGATGCCACAAATGGGCTGTTAACTGCAAAGAGCGAAAAAAAAAAATCTTTTTTTTTTTTTTCATTACCTGATTTATATTCCAGCTTACTTAGCTGGAACACTCTCAATGGGGAACTTAAGTATTAATCAGATTTTCAAAAATCAAGAGAATGTTGAATAAAAATCAATTTCCATTACTCCCAACTACTTAAAAATGACTTGGTGTAGTGTCTTTTCATTTTGTCTTTCAGAATTTAAATTTGTTTTTGAATAATATGTTTTTAAGTTGATTAAATTTTTTTTTGAATAACAGTATCTTTCTCATTACATTCATACATGTAATTTTTTTATGTTGAAAATTTAAGAAAGACAATCAATTCTAAGTATGCATTAAAATAAATTTTTCGTAATAGATGCATAAATTCATAATACAATACATATTATTTTATTAGATTCATGTATGTAATTTTTCTAGGTTGAACATTCATTACTATTTATTATTATTTATCTTATTATTTACTACTTAATTTTATTATTACTTTTCTTTTTACATATTATTTATTATTATGCACTTTTTTTTAGGTTGAAAATTTAAGAAACATAACAAATTCTAAATATGCATTAAACTAAATTTTTCGAAATAGATGTATTAATTCGCAGTACATGCATTTTCCATATTAGATTATATTAATTTATTTTAGGTTTGAACATTTAAGAAAAATACAAATTTTAAGTATGCATTAAAATAAAATTTCCATAATACGTATATAAATTCATAATACATCTATTTTTCCTTGTTATATTCATATATGAATATAACAATATATATGTTTTTTCTGATATTTCAAAAATGAAAAAATAGAGAATTTAAATGTACAATGATATTAATATACATTTATTTATTATTTTATTTAAAATACAAAAGTTTTATTTTATAGGACAATATCCCAGAGAGCCAGCCATATTATCACTTTTTGAAGTTAATTTATTTGAACATTTTATTTAGAAAACGTCTTTTGAGTTTTTTTTTTTGTCAGAAAAATCAATTTATAATAAAATTAGAATAATACATCAATTTTTGAATGAAATGCTTTATTTCTTTCTATTGCAATAAATGAACACAACGCAACAAAATGCAACTTTATTTATTCTTTAAAGCAATGAAAATAACAATTTGATTGTATTTTTTCTAATTGATATATCATGTCTCATGTTTCAAAAATGAAAAAAGTAGATAATTTATAAATTAAATGATATTGATTTAAAATTTTAATTTTTTCTTTCCAATACTTTCCAATATTCTTTTATCATTTTATAGGTATTCAATATTCAATTATTTAGAATCATATTATCACTTTTTAATGTCTATTTAAAATTTGAACATTGTATTCAGAAAGGGTTACAAACAATGATCATTTAGACTCAAAATAAACTCGAATACATTTGCAAATAGAGACATAACCATTTATAATTTTAAACTGCAGCTTATGATTAAATATCTCTGGAGGCTAGAATTTGCTTGTCTGGCGATGAACGCTTAAGCGGTATGCATCTGATTGTCGAAGCATAAGTGAGCATGATATGCCATTGGCTTTGTTGACAAATTCTAATGAGAATGCTTCAATGCTGATGACTGTTTCAAAGTTTTTAAGCATAATGATTAAGACCAGAATAAAGATGTTTCGGTACGACAGCATTTTGAAAACTGTTGAGTGAAAAGAAATTGCCGCTCGCTTATCTTTTAAACATTTATATATTGATCGTGTCACAAAGTTTATAGGTCTTATAGGTCTTATAATGCTAAAGGAGATAGAAACAGCGATGCTAATATAAAATTGAAATGTCTTATAAAGATAATGGACGTTGCAGCGTAATAATAAAAGTAAATTACATATTTCAGCAGGGTTTATGTCCCCTGCTTATCTACATATGTCTGCATATTAGTAGTTAACTTAATGTTATGAATATCAAACGATGATCCTGACATTTCAAAAAATTTTTTTAATTATGGAATATATATTTTTAATACGTATATATAGAAAAGAAACCACATTTGAATATTAATAAATCAAAAACATATTTATCGTGTTTTAACCAAAATAATATTATTTTCATTGTCATGTATTAGGATAAAGACAAATATAAAAATAATTACAAATAAAAATTTGATTAATATTTAGAAACACTGTTTTCGACATTATTTAACATAACTTTAAATTTTTAATATTATTTTAAACTTATTGCAATGCAACGTCAAACTAAAATGGTTTCATGTCAATTTTCAAGTAAATTAATTTGGTGTGCTAATAAATATTTTAAGGCACTATAGCTATTGCTAATGGACGAAAAGTATGTAATGTATTCTTATATTACAAATGCATTAACCCATTAAAACAATACAAATTAACAACTTGAATACGCAATCTTGTTTAATCTATGATATGCTATCTTTTATTATAAAGAGTTTTAAATCATTAGAATACAAACAATATATTTCGTAAATTTGTAGATATTATGCTGGTAATAAAACTCAAATACTTCAAAATTTATACCTTGGAATAACCGAATGTATTAAATATAATTTTCAAACTTTAGCTGACGATCAAATATCTCTGGAAAAGAGTATTGCTACTTCCTGTAGAATTACAATTTAAAACATTAATTTTTCTCGAAAATAGCTTGTTGGCAAGTCCCGAATCGAAAACGCCATCCGTTCATAATCACCTTGCGACGGTATGCATCCGATTGGTATAGTCAATATTTGAATATGAGTTACGAGTAGCTGGAAGACGGAATCAAAATGCATCATTAGTTATGACTCTGAATACATTTGCAATCTCACTATTTGTAGCGAAAGGGCTATTTGCTGTCTGCGATGACTGCTTAAGCTCCTGCGAAGCATAATGAGCATGACACGGCATTGGCTTGTTGACCATTCTGGGAATACTTCAATTGATGAGTGTTCCAAAGTTTTTTAAGTATAATGATTATGACCAGAATAAAGATGTTTTGGCGCGATGGCATTTTGAAAACTGTTGAGTGAAAAAGAAATTATCCGCTCGCTTATATTTTAAACATTCATGTATTGATCGTGTCACAAAGCTTTATAGGTCTTCTAATGCTAAAGGAGATAGAAACAGCCACGATAATGTAAAATTGAAATATCTTCCCGAGATAATGGACGTTGCAGCGTAATAATAATGTAAACTGCATATTTCAGCTGGGTTTACGTCCCTGGCTTATCACCATATGTCTGCAAATTAGTAGTTAACTTAATGTTACGAATATTATAAGATGATCCTGACATTTCAAAAGAAATTTTAATAATGAAATGTGTATTTTACTACGCATATATAGAAAAGAAACTGCGTTTGAATATTAATTAATTAAAAAAAAACATATTTCACTTGTTTTAACCAAAATAATATTATTTTCATTGTCATGTATTAGAATAAATAAAATATAAAATTATTTACAAATAAAAATTTTAATTAATATTTAGAAACGGAGTTTTCGACATTATTTAACCTAATTTTGCATCACCCAAAATACTTTATTTAAATTTTAATATTATTTTAAACTTATTACAATACAAGACCAAACTAATAATAGATTTCATGACAATTTTCAAGTAGAGTAATTTATTGTGCTATTTATGGTGTGCTAATATTGTAAGGCACTATAAATATTACTAATGGACGAAACGCATACATAATGTATTCTAATATTACAAATGCATTAATTTTTAAAAATAATACAAATAACAACTTAATCACGTAAACTGGTTTAAACTGATATATTATTTCTTATTATAAATGAGGTCTATATCATAAGTATACAAAAGTATACTTCGGTAAATATTTAGATATTATACTTAAAATAAACTCGAATATTTCGAATTTTATACAAAGAATAGATAATAGATAGATAAAATAGATAGATAAATACCCAGAATAGATATAAAATAATATAATTTCAAACTGCTACTGACGATCAAATAACTTTAGAATAGAGTACTGCTACTTCCTGTAGAATTATAATTTAAAGCATTGATTTTTCCTCGAAAATAGCTTCTTGGCGAGTTCCGAATCGAAAACGCCATCGCTTCATAATCACCTTGCGACGGTATTCATCTGATTGGTATTGTCGAAACAATATTTGAATATGAGTTACGAGTAGCTGGAAGACGGAATCAAAATGCATCATTAGTTATGACTCTGAATACATTTGCAATCTCACCATTTGTAGTGAAAGGCTATTTGCTGTCTGTGATGACTGTTTAAGCTCCTGAGCAGCATAATGAGCATGGCATGCCATTGGCTTGTTGACCATTCTGGGAATGCTACAATTGATGACTGCTTCAAAGTTTTTAAGTATAATGATTATGACCAGAATAAAGATGTTTTGGTGCGATAGCATTTTGAAAACTGTTGAGTGAAAAAGAAATTGCATATTTTAAACATTCACGTATTGATAATGTCACAATGTTTATAGGTCTTCTAATGCTAAAGGATATAGAAACAGCGGTGCTAATGTAAAATGAAATGTCTTCCCAAGATAATGGATGTTGCAGCGTAATAATAATGTAAATTACATATTTCAACAGGTTTTATGTCCCCTGTTTATCTCCATATGCCTGCCATTAGTTGATTACTTAATGTTATAAATATTGAAAGATGATCCTGACATTTCTAAAAATAAATTTTATTAAAGAAATGTTTTTTTTATACGTAATATAAGAAAGAAAACTGCATTTAAATATTAATGAATTAAAAACATATTTTACGTGTTTTAAAACATTATTTTCATATCAATGCATTAGAATAAATAAAATATAAAAATAACTACATATTCAAATTTAATTAATAATTAGAAACTGAGTTTTCGACATTATTTAACATAATTTTGCATCACCAAAATACTTTATTTAAATTTTAATATTATTTTAAACTTTTGCAATGCAAAATACAAACTGATAATGGATTCCATGACAATTTTCAAGTAAAGTAATTTAGTGAGCTAATTATGATGTGCTAATATTTTTAAGTCACTATAATTATTGCTAATGGACGAAACGTACATAATGTAGTCTAATATTACAAATGCATTAATTCATTAAAATAATAAAAGAACGACTTTATTGCGTAAACTGGTTTAAACAGATATATTATCTTTTATTATAAAGATAAAGTTTATACCATTAGTATACAAACAATATATTTCGATAAATTTTAAATAAATACTAGAAATAAAATCAAATTTAAATACTTCAATATTTATATCCAGGAATAAACATAACGAATGTATTAAATATAATTTCAAACTTTAGATGAAGATCAAATATCTTTGGAGAAGAGTATCGCTACTTGCTGCAGAATTATAATTTAAAAATTAATTTTCCACGAAAGCTTCTTGGCGAGTCCCGAATCGAAAACGCCATCGCTTCATAATCACCTTGCGACGGCCTGCATCTGTTGGTATTGTCGAAACAATATTTGAATATGAGTTACGAGTAGCTGGAAGACGGAATCAAAATGCATCATTAGTTATGACTCTGAATACATTTGCAATCTCACCATTTGTCGCGAAAAGGGCTATTTGCTGTCTGCGATGACTGCTTAAGCTCCGGCGAAGCATAATGAGCATGATATGCAATTGGCTTGTTGACCATTCTGGGAATGCTTCAATTGATGACTGCTTCAAAGTTTTTAAATATAATGATTATGACCAGAATAAATATGTTTTGGTGCGATAGCATTTTGAAAACTGTTGAGTGGAAAAGAAATTGCAGCTCGCTTATCTTTAAACATTTATGTATTGATCGTGTCACAAAATTTATAGGTCTTCTAATGCTAAAGGAGATAGAAATGGCCATGCTAATGTAAAATTGAAATGTCTTCTGAAGATAATGGACGTTGCAGCATAATAATAATGTAAATTGCCTATTTCAGCAGGGGCTTATGTCCCCTTGCTAATATACATATGTCTGCATATTAGTAGTTAACTTAATGTTATGAATATCAAAAGATGATTCTGACATTTGAAAAAAAAGAAATTTTAATTATGAAATATTTATTTTTTAATACGCATATATAGAAAAGAAACCACATTTAGAATATTAATGAATTAAACACATATTTTTAGTGTTTTAACCAAAATAATATTATTTTCATTCCAATTTATTAGGATAAATACAAATATAAAAATAATTACAAATAAAAATGTGATTAATATTTAGAAACTGTGTTTTAGACATTATTTAACATAATTTTAAATTTTAATATTATTTTAAACTTATTGTAATACAAGTTCACACTAATAATAGATTTCTTGACAGTTTTCAAGTAAAGTAATTTGGCTGTGCTCATATTACTATAGCTATTGCTAATGGACGAAAAGTACGTAATGAATTATAATATTACAAATGTAAATTAATTCATGAAAATAATACAAAAAACCACTTGAATGCGTAAACTGATTTAAACTGTGATATGCTATCTTTTATTATAAACAGTTTAAATCAATAGTATACAAGCAATATATTTCAAATTTCAGATTGTTATATTTGAAATAAATTTCAAATATTTTGAAATCTATACCTAGGAATAAACATAACGAATGTATTAAATAGGATTTCAAACTGCTACTGACGATCAAATATCATTGAAAAGAGTATTGCTACTTCCTGTAGAATTATATTTTAAAACATTAATTTTTCCTCGAAAATAGCTTCTTGGTGAGTTCCGAATCGAAAATGCCATCGCTTCATAATCACCTTGCGACGGTATGCATCTGATTGGTATTGTCGAAACAATATTTGAATATGAGTTACGAGTAGCTGGAAGACGGAATCAAAATGCATCATTAGTTATGACTCTGAATACATTTGCAATCTCACCCTTTGCAGCGAAAGGGCTATTTGCTGTCTGCGATGACTGCTTAAGCTCCTGCGAAGCATAATGAGCATGACCATGGCATTGGCTTGTTGACCATTCTGCGAATGCTTCAATTGATGACTGCTTCAAAGTTTTTAAGTCTAATGATTATGACCAGAATAAAGATGTTTTGGTGTGATAGCATTTTAAAAACTGTTGTGTGAAAAAGAAATTCCCGCTATCTTTTAAACATTCATGTATTGATCGTGTCACAAAAGTTTACAGGTCTTCTAATGCTAAAAGAGATAGAAACAGTCATGCTAATGTAAAATTTAAATGTCTTCCAAAGATAATGGACGTTGCAGCGTAATGATAATTAAATATTTCAGCAGGGTTTATGTCTCCTGCTTATCTCCAAATGTCTTTATATTAGTAGTTAACTTAATGTTATGAATATCAAAAGATGATCCTGACATTTCAAAAAATAAATTTTAATTATGAAATATGTATTTTTAATACGTATATATAGAAAAAAAAAAAACACATTTGAATATTAATGAATTAAAAACATATTTTACGTGTTTTAACCAAAGAATATTATTTTCATTGCTATGTATTCGGATAAATAAAAATATAAAAATAATTATAAAGTAAAAATTTGATTACTATTTAGAAACTGTGTTTTAGACATTATTTAACATAATTTCGCATCACCAAAATACTATATTTAAATTTTAATATTATGTTAAACTTTTTGCAATACAAGTTCAAATTGTTAATGGATTTCATGATAATTTTCAAGTAAAGTAATTTGGTGTGCTAATAAATATTGTAAGGCACTATAGTTATTTCTAATGGTCGAAAGTAGGTAATGTATTCTAATATTAAAAATGCATTAATTCATTAAAACCATACAAATAACAACTTTAATGCGTAATCTGGTTTAAACTATGATATGCTATCTTTTATTATAAAGATTTTTTAAATAATTAGTATACAAAAATATATTTTGTTGATTTTTAGAGGTTATGCTCGAAATAAAACTCGAATACTTCGAAATTTATACCTAAGAATAACCAAATGTATTAAATATAATTTGAAACTATAGGGGACGAACAAATACCTTTAGAAAAGAGTATTGCTACATCCTGTGCAATTATAATTTAAAAATATAAATTTTTCTCGAAAATAGTTTGTTGGTAAGTCCGAATCGAAAACGCCATCGCTTCATAATCACCTTGCGACGGTATGCATCTGATGGGTATTGTCGAAACACTATTTGAATATGAGTTACGAGTAGCTGGAAGACGGAATCAAAATGCATCATTAGTTATGACTCTGAATACATTTGCAATCTCACCCTTTGTAGCGAAAGGGCTATTTGCTGTCTGCGATGACTGCTTAAGCTCCCGCGAAGCATAATGAGCATGATATGCCATTGGCTTGTTGACCATTCTGGGAATGCTTCAATTGATGACTGTTTCAAAGTTTTTAAGTATAATGATTATGACCAGAATAAAGATGTTTTGGCGCGATAGCGTTTTGAAAACTGTTGAGTGAAAAAGAAATTATCCGCTCGCTTATCATTTAAACATTTATGTATTGATCGTGTCACAAAAGCTTTATAGGTCTTCTAATGCTAAATGATAGAAACAGCCAAGCTAATGTAAAATTGAAATGTCTTCCCAAGATAATGGATGTTGCAGCGTAATAATAATGTAAATTGCATATTTTGGGGTTTGTGTCCCCTGCTTATCTCCATATGTTTGCATATTAGTATTTATCTTAATATGAAATATCAAAAGATGATCCTCATGTTTTGGAAAAAAAGTAATAAGCAAATTTTAATTATGAAATGTTTTTGTTATACGTATATATGCAAAAGAAACTACATTTGGATGTTAATGAATTAAAAACTTTTTTTTATGTGTTTTAACCAAAATAATATTATATTCATTGCAATGTATTAGGATAAATACAAATATAAAAAATAATTGCAAATACAAATTTGATTAACAAAAATTAAATTTGATTTGATTTTTAGAAATTATTTAACATTATTTTCCTTGGTTAATTGCTCATTTTATAGTTAATTTTAATTTGCATTGTTTATTAGTTCTCAAATTAAAAGGTTTTTTTTTATTTAATATTTCAGTCGTTTATAAATTCAAGAGATCTAAAGTCACGCCTATCTAATATTTGTTTATTAAGTTTGAGATAATTCGTAAAAGACAACTTTTTAGTATTTGCCGATTACTTAATATTTGCCGACCTTTTACTAGAAAATTTTTAAAAGTTTACTTTTTAGCATGATCTCTGATTCTATTTCAAAACATTTTACTAATAAAAATACCATCAACGAAATAATAGCTAATGTAAGTATAAAATAATAGTCATTTTATGCTTATTACAAAAGAGTGTTTGGCTAAAACAAAAGCAAAACAAAAAAAATTCCATTTTTGTTACTTTACCCCACATCTCTCCCTGGTACAGGACCACGGCCACCCCTTTACCCCTAAACAGCACCCAGTTAAAACTTTCTCTTCACTGGAATAAAATCTTTTAAAAGAAGGCTTACTAATTTAGACGCATTGTTTCAAGTAAACAAGCTGAATCAAGAAGAAAATGAATTCCCATATCTGAAAATAAACAAAAAATGTGGATTTGGTCATATCTTTACTTGATATAACCATATAACTTATGAATATCAAAAGAAAATTCTGATATTTAAAAAAAGAAATTTTAGATATGAAATGATTTTTTTTTCTATACGTATATATAGAAAAGAAATCACATTTGAATATTAATGAATTAAAATTATATTTTTATGTGTGTTAACTAAAATAATATTGCTTCATTGTTAATAGTTAGGATAAATACAAATATAAAAATAATTACAAATAAAAATTTGATTAATATTTAGAAACTGTGTTTTCGACATTATTTAACATCATTTTGCATCCCACAAATATTAAACTGGAATGAAATAATTACTGTTTTCACTATAGAAGTGCATGGTAAGTACTTTCTTGTCAACCGAATAGTTCATGTAACTTTTAATATTATTTTAAAATTATTACACTATAAGTTCAGATTGATAATGGATTTCCTGACAATTTCAAAGTGCAATAATTTATGGTGTGCTAATATCGTACAGCACTATTGTAAAAACCCTTAAATATGGATGGTTATGAAATCTTAAAATTATAATAGATGCAAAATATTTTAACCTTAAAACCATTTACATCCATTAGCATTAACATTATTGCTAATGGATGCAATGTACGTAATGTATTCTAATATCGCAATTGTTTTATAACTAATTAAACAATTTTGAATTTAAATTAATTAGGCTTTTTAATATTTATACCTAATAATCTCAAAATATTGCAATGATAAGTAATTCTATTATTAATTATAATAAGTGTAGAATTACTTTATATTGCAATATTTTGGAATAATAAGTAATATAACCGATGGAAGTTTAATTATGAAATCAGAATATTTTAATATAATCACATAATTTAATTAGCTTGTAAATAAATTACAATTTAAAAAATTATAAGGCTATATAATATTGAAACGTTTTATGCAGTAGATATTTTTAATATTAACAAAATCGTTAATAAAATGTACTGTTTCAGACCTTTAATTAATATGAAATGAAATATAAATTAAATACAACTATGCAGGGTCGCTTATTATCTCTTCTAAAATTTAATCATTTCTGTTACAATTTAATTCTAAACTAAAATATGTTGTTTAAAAGTACTTTTTTCTGAATATCGAATATAGAATGTAATACTGTCACATAATAGAGCGTTTTAAAAAGATCACAAATGGAATATATTTAGCGAGAAAATTTTCAAAAGGTCAAAGTCAATTTATGGAATATTTTTTTTTTCAGTAAGACAGATGATACATTAATTAAAAAAACCCTAAAAATATATTTTTATGCCGGTAAGATATTTACCTCAATATACAATGAATCATAAATAAAGACAATGAGTTAAGGCTGCTTAAATATGTTGTATTTGATTTTTTTTTTTTGTTTTATTAATTGAAGAAGAATTTCTAATAGTACATTTATCTTTTGATATAATTACTAGCAAGAGAATGCACAATTTTAGAAATTTTGAATCTAAATGCAATTATCCTTAAGTATAAGATCATCGTTAAGGTTAATGTAATTATTCTAATTATTAATTATTAATGTAATTATTCTTATTAGACTCGTTTTTACCACTACAAATGTAATTTTTTTATTATTATGTTGTCTTCTATCGGTTGTGCGGCCTGATGGTCGATTGGCTAGCTTTCTGGCCTTTAGTACCACATACTTCAGGCTCAAATCCTGGCGGGGACATGGATGTTTGTTTGCTGTTCGGAATCTATGTTAAACTGTAGGTCCTGTTCTAATTAGTAAAAAGTGACCGTAGAATGACAAACCCAAACCTATATGTTGGTTATTGATTGTAAAGTATTTCAAAGAAAAAAATGATTTATAACAAACTCCTTATAACAGCGAATTAAGTAGTCCGCATTCAGCCCTTTAAATAATATAAAATAACAAAGTGATTACTTTTCAGGATATTTTTAGGTTTTTCTGGTTATCAGAAATTGCAATCAATTTAAATGTAATAAGGTAAATGCATTCAACTCATTAAACAGATTCAGAAACCGAGAGCACATTTCAACCATTCAGGCGTGTGATAAATGACACTTAATATGGAAAACCAAAGTATTTAAAGTGAATCAATCACGTCCCTTACCTTTAACCACCATGGTAGCGGTGTAATTAGTAGCGGCCGCATTGTTAGACGCAAAACACGTGTAGTTTCCGCTGTGGTGTCTGGAAACGTGATTGATGATGAGAGAAGAGACGAAATCTGTGATTGGTACTATCTGTATATCCGGAGAGGTTTCCTTCAAGAGTCGGCCATTCCTGTACCACGTTAGAGAAATTGGAGGGTCTCCAGCAATCACAGAGCAGATGATCGAACTCCTCATACCTTCCTCCAGGTTTTCGGAGAAACTGAATGGGCTTATCATGGGGGCAGCTGGAATAATAAATAAGTATTAAAATAGTGTGCAATCAGTAAAAATTATGTTTTAGAATAATTAAAAACTATGAATTAAACAAAAATAGATAGTAATTATAATATGCAAAAGCAATGTTTAAGAATCAATTTGTTTTAAAAATTATAGAGAATTTAAAATTTAAAATAATAAACAAAAAATTAATGATAAAATAGTGGCGGTTATTTTTGGAAAAAATATTTATATAATTACACATGTATGTTGTATTGGTGTTATACAGTACGTATACGTATGATATTATATTATGTATTATATATTATTATATTTCTCTGCATTGTATGTTGTTATATTATCTGTATTATATGTTATTATATTATATGTACTATATATTATGCGTATGTTATACAATGTATGCATGTATTAGTGTGATATAGTACAGAATGTTATGTTGTTCCATGTTACAATACTATTTTTAATGAGAAGAATATGTCTGTTTATCCTAAGAAACCTTGAAACTTGTTGTCATATTTTAGCTTTAAATCGACACCCATTAATAAGACAAATATTAAAAAAGTATGTATAAATATCTTGCAATTACGTTCATCCAAAAATATCACAAGCAATCGATGTCTATGTTAAATAATCTCTTACAGTCTACAGAATTCAGTTTCAAGAAATATCTGCTGTTTAAAACATCAGGTGTTGCAAAAAGTTGTACAAATACAATGTTTTAAAAGTGGATAGACAGTTTTGTCATTGCATGAATTGGATATTTACAATGAATTATTTTACATTTCGTAAAAAAAAAAAAAAAAAAAAAGGTTTCATAAAATATCAATTTTTTTCTGATGATTTAAATGTATTAGACATACTGAAAATCAAAATAATTTTACAACAATTTTTAAAAAATGTGATTTTCAGTATACAAAGTGCAAAGCCGTTTAGACTAGTGGAATTCAAGGAAATCTGTACTCCAATACTAATAACTGTAACTGTAACTGTAACATAATACATAATACCTTGTACCTCCAATACATAATTTTAAATGTACTAGGCTTTTCAGATCAGAAAAAAATTAACCGTTATTTATAAATTTTTTAATCATACTAATTTCATAATCTAAATTTGATTTTTTTGAAATGGAAGAAATCATAAGACATATAAAATTTTCTCTAAAATCTTTGAGAGTAAAATAATTCAAATTTAAAAATATCTATAAATTTTGACTAAATAAAAATGTTGCTACTAATTAATATTCATTGGAGATGAAACCCCCAAATTGTATATTGGATGTAACTAATATATATCATAGTAAAATAGTATATGAATATTAAAAATTATTTTTTTTAGATTATTCCATTTTCTTTATTATATATATAAAAAAAACTTTTTTATTTCAATTTAGTGAATAATTCTGTTTTACAAACTCAATGCAAAATAAATAATTTTCATAAGATATTTAAAAAAAAAAACTATTTAAATATTTATTCTTACAGGTAAATTACAAAATATCATTGTACACTATTTAATAAAATAGGATCATCATAAATAATTCCTATAACTGTTTAGATAACTTGAGTCATTGCCAATTTAGCCTATTTCTAAAGATTTGTAATATATTCTATTCCCCTTTACAAACCGTCTCTGTATCAACAGGCAAGTAAATAGCTGACTTAAATTCATATCCATATTGGTACAAGATCTCTTCCAACATCTCCCTGCAGATATCTCATGTCTTGCGATATAGCGCCCAAATGACTTAGATATCAAACAAGCTTCAATGTGATCTCATTTGCTGGTAACGGTTCATTAATTCAAGCATCACTTGGGATGGTTGGAGTGCCTTATTGATGTATGTGTGAACTGGTTTTGTGTACTCACATATCAGGGTCCAGATTCGAAACTAGGGAATACACGATCAAATATTATTGCCCATTACTAAAATAACTCAAATCAATGTCCCTTTGCGAGTATCAAAGATGCTATTTTGTTAAGAAAATTTGTATTGTTAATAAATCGTTTTATAAATGTGTAAATATTTATTTTCCTTGGTTAATTGTTCATTTTATAGTCAGATTTAATTTTAATTGCTTATTAGTTTTCTAATTAAAGGTATGTTGTGCATATTTAAGTCGTTTATAACCTCAGGAGATCTAAAGTCATTTTCTAATCGTTGTTTAACAAATATGAAATAATTTTTAAATATAATACTTAATATTTGTTGTCCTTTTACAAGGAACTTTAAAACAATTTAACTTTTTAGCATGATATATGATTTGATTACAGAAACATTTTACTAAATAATAATATCAACATAATAACCACTAATATAATTGTAAAATAATCTTTACTTTATCCTCTTTTTTGGCTGTCATATCTAATAGAACTAAACAATTAGTACACGTTAAAAATAGTATTGAAACAGGGAACAGCATGGATTAGTGCAACAAATTTGTAAGCCGAAATATATTTTCATTGAATTCAAAAATGAGGATAAGAATCTAGAGACGTCACACTTGTAAGGATTTATTCAAAGTTACAGTAACAGGATCATGATGAAGTGTAGTAGGCTCTCCGTAGTGCATCCTAGTTAAAATTGTATTTGCTACATAACTGTCACCAAACTAGTGAATCAGATAAAACTACTTAGCATTCGGCAACAACTACTTAAAGATATTACTTATTCTAAAACAACTACTAAATACTACTTAAAAAAACCATCTGACTTCAAATTGAAATATCAATTTAATATAACATTAAAAATATATTTTTTTCTCTCAGAGCTTATAAGAGAATAAATAATAAAATACAAACAGAAAATTGATTTTATATTAGTAATTTTGAAATTTTATTTTAATTATAGTATTAAATATTGTTAAAATGTTTTTAATCCTTGTTAACACGTGCACTTATTGAGTGAATAAATAAATAAATTCATAAACTAATACGTTGGAAAATTTAGTAATTGCACATAAAGGATTAAAATATATTAAATTGCAAGGAAAAATAATCCTAGGAATTTGCTCGTATTAGTATGATTCACATTTATTAAAAATTATGGATATATATTTTAGAATTGTTACATGATGATGAAATTTATATGTGTTTCGTATGAATGAATATATATAAATTGAAGTCCATTCAATGCATAATTAGTGAGATTTAATAGGATTATATAAATTTACATTAATGTTCATATCGAGTTAAGCATGTATGAAAAGTATTAATAAATATCAGATACTTTATTATTTTGTAGATTTGTATTCATTGAATTCAGGATAAATTTAACTGTTTTCATTTTGAGATAGAATTGTTAATAATTTTGCCTTTTTTTTTACTTTGCATTTTCTAGGTAATTTAATCCTTTTTAATAATGTAGTCTAAATAATAATGATAATTTAATTGCAAAGATTGTTAAATATGTATTCTTATTTTTAAATAATTATAATAATAATGGTAAAAGATTAGTTAGAATTCGTAACATTCTAGTAGTTAATAACATATTTATTATACAAAACTTTTTGCAGTTGATAATATTTAATCAAATTTCAATAATAACGTCAAACGATAATATACAGAATATTTATTGAATATGCTAATGGGAAGAGGAAATCAGCCATAATTTTAAAACTTAACAAATATATTATGAAAGTATGATTAAAATAATTAGAATTATAATTAATGATTTGGGAGACATGTAACTGCATACATAACATGAGATTAACAGCGTAATAAAAAATTAAAGTAAACTAATAATTAGAAGTAGAATATAAACATTGTAAAACTAATGCTGATATTCGTAAAACTAGAGAATATTAAGTAGTGCATTTTGATTGGTTTTAGTTAAAAGTTTTGGAAATATTTTTGAATATATTAAATTATAGAATTAAGGTTTTCATTTAAAGATTGTGGATAAATTAAATAATAATTAAAATGTCAACAAAAGACGTATTTTTTATAATACAAAATAAAACAGAGAAAAAAAATCAGTTTTTTGTATGAATAAAAAATATAAATTTAAAAATATAAAAAAAAATATTTTAAATATATAATATTTATATATTTAAAAAATATATTTCAATTTCATAATATATAACAAAATTACTTATTAGTATTTTTATTATTATTTTTTATTTTTTTATTATTTTCTTTAAAATAACGGAATTTTTCATTGACTTTGTTTTGTTTTTTTAAATATAAAAAAATACTTTTTCAAATAAGTATATAATATTTATATATTAAAAAAGATATATTTATATTTCGTAATATATAAAAATTTATATTTTATTATTTTTAGTTACATTTAAATTTAAATAAAAAATAATTTTAGATATTTATTTAAAAATATTTGTTTTAATTTTAAAATTACAAATCTTAATGAATTTAAAATAAATATTAAGGAAATTATTTAGAATAGCAAAATTTTTTCCATTTAACATTGTTTTTTTTTTTTTTTTTTTTTTTTTTTTTGTTCCTTTTTGTTTTCTTGCACTCTTTTTTACGTATAAAAATATAAATAAAAATATATACAGAAAAAAATTTAAATATATATTTATATATTTAAAAATATATTTAAATTTGATAATATATAAAAAAATATATTTTCTTACTTTTTTCTTATTTTTTAATTATATTTAAATTTAAATGGAAAAAATATTTTTTTTTATATTTAAAAAAAAATGGAAATCTTAATGAATTTAAAATAAATATTAACTAAAATATTTAACTTATTTTAGAATAACAGAATTTTTCATTTAACGTTGTTTTTTACCGCTTTCTTTCTTTTTAAGGTAACACATATTTTCAAGGGATTTAATGATTACTTAAAATAAGACAAACAATTCTGTAAAAATTGTTTTCCATCACTAGCTTGTACAATAGTGAACTGTCAGTTGCAGCTTTCGGTCACATTTATCAAAAATCCCGAATAATGGATCAATTTTCACTTTTCATTTATTTTCTTTATTACTTAGGTAGTAATTCTTAGCTGACACATCTCGGCGGTTTGTCATAAGAAACCCCGGCACCACTGCGAACGACCACGGCATACAATCAGAAAATATTTTTGCGCTGAGCAGTCTGGTTTACTGTAACAATCTCATTTCCAGACCAGAAAACAGTTTATCAAACACAGATGCTTTGGAAGTTTGAAGAGTTTCTCTATCTTTGCTTTTATATTTACCAAATTCAGTTACTGATTTCTTATCTGAATTTCAAATAAATGATGACTAAAAATGTTATGTTGTCTTATTGTGTATTTTGAATTTGTCACACAAAATACTTTTGATCACATTAACCATATTTTATGCCAAAGTTTACGTTATGTGGCATTTTCGATCATTCAATGGGTAAATTGTGTTCATATGTTTTGATAAAAATACTAATATTTAATTATATAAGATGATTCCAATTTGTATAGTACATTGAATATGTCAATATTCTTTCATATTGATTCATTTTAAAAAAAAAAATATTTATAATTATATTTAAAGCTTATTTTTTTCAAATGCAGAACATTGAAAAAATTGTTTCGTCAACATTTGTCCCACCAATGCTCTAACTAGTAACAGCTTTTATGTAAGCAGCAATTTTTTAGTACCTACGCTGTTTTCTAAGAGGGATTGGTGTGATTTATATTTAAGGAAGCATACCAAGAATTTTTACCTGGTACATAATAACAAAAAATTCTTTATTCTTTTAATAGACATTGTGAGCCACTCTGCTACAATTAACGCAGAGTTTAGATCTTTTTTAAAAGCATTATTTGATAAGCATTCCCATAACGGTATTCATTCTTCTACTAAAAACATATAAGTATTGATGTTTATAGCGAAAATATTCAATCTTAATTTAAATTTTAATTTAGCAGGTTTTTTGTTCTTTTGACAATCAATTCAACGAAATTTAAAAGTTATTTTTTATGATATTAACAAACTATATAATTCTGATATTTGTATCAATTAAAATTGATATAACAAGACATTATCTAAGTAATTAGGATTATGTGTGGTTACTAAAATAAAGGTAATAGAATAATTTATCTCTACATTGCAGTTAAATGGCTTTACATAAATTTATGAAAAAATGTTCAGATATAAGCTAGGATATTTAAAATAGGAATATTATATTAATAATCGTCTATAAAATTATATATATATCTTGGTAAATTTGTTACCTATAAATGATAGAAGGAAAAACAGGTAAACTCTCAAAAAGTGTTTTAAAAACTAAATATAAAAATATATTTTACGATATCTTGTTTTTCATAAAAATAAAATTTGTTTTCATAATTCCTGGAAAACAAATTGTGTTTTAACCACACAGATAATACTGCTTAGATTATTACTGATTACTGATTATTATGCAACGACATTGTTTTATGTTATATATGTTAATATCTTGTGTATATATTTATCAGATAATATATGACGATTATATAATAACTCAAGTTGAGACGAAGAAGACTAATTTAATTACAGGTGCCATTGCACAATTCACACCAGTGACTAAAAATCACACATGCTCGAAGAAACTTTTTATCGTGCCCTCTCCCTCAGCAACGGTTTTCGTGAAGAGATATGAAGAGTTAACAAAACATCTCAAATTTCAATGATTTTATGTGCTGCTGTAATAATTTGAATAATTAAGGATATACCGTATTTAAAGAGCAGGGTTTGTTTTGTCTGACAAGCCGATCAGCAAATGTTAAATTTCACTGAAAATTCATATTAAACATAAAAATAAAATCTAATAATTTTTCATAAAAATAAAATTTGTTTCAGAATTCCTAGATAACAAAAATACTTTAATCATATCAATAATACTACGTCCCACTGTAATCACTGTATTCATCGTCATTGTTTAAATGAATTTCTCTACTGCAAATCGAATCATTAAAATACAGCGTGTTTTCTAACTGTTTTGACAAAATAAAAGGTTTGGTAGTACAAGGCGAAAAATATTTAATATGCCAACTACGATGCCTACCAACTCAAAGTCCACGTCAGGAATGTGCGAGTGTCAGCGATCCTTGCCCGGATATCGATGATCCGTCGCTCAAGTGCCTTTATTCAAAGTCAAGATCTGATCACCATTCCTTAAAATCCCAATCAATTAGCCAATCATTCTGAGTGACTTCAAAACACGTTCAATTATTACAACTCGTTACATCTGACGTCGTTTCTACTATGACGGAGTGGTCCCATTTCTCTATTTCGTATCATAAAAGATTTGAATTAGCAAATTACCCATGGACATCAGCATAATCTACAATTATTGCTGATCTGACTGTCAGACAAAGCCAACTTTGCTCTTTAAATGCGGAATGTCCTCATTTATTCAAATTGTTGCAGTATCACATGAAATCCTTAACATTTCAGATGTCTGTTAATTCTTTGTATCTCTTCCTTAAAAACCGTTGGCAAGAAAAACGCAACAAGTTTTCCAGCAAGTGGGTATATTTTATTGCCACTGGTATGAATCGTACAATAGCACGTGTGATTAAAAGAATTTTCTTTGAGTATCTTTCTAATATAATTAAATTTGATTGTGCTTATGAATTGGTTAATATTTTCACTCTTGAATATTCTGGTTTGGACAACTATCTTTGCGGTTTTTCTGACACTTAGCGTTAGATGCGACTCTAGAATATATAAAACATATTGTTCGCCGTAAGCAATACTACTATCAATATTTCGTATATTGTAAAACAGTTAACGAACACATCGAATAATACTATTGCACCATGTTTCAGATCATACATCATTATGTACCTTTCCTTTATTTTTACATATTGTTTAAAAAACGTGGTTGGTACTATTTTATCTTTTTGTTCAAAAGTTTATTATTTATGGGGTTATTATTTCTTTTTTACTTTTAATTTCAAGTACTAGTTGTACTTCATACATTCTAATCGTCGTTTAACTCTTAAAATGTTATGATCTATTTAATCTGCAGTTTTATCTGTTTCTTTCGTTTTCAAATTTACTCTTCTTATTTATATTCGTTTGATTGCTAGAAATTACAAGCAGCGTTTCTTGTATTTTAAAAGGAATTTTAAGCCATCATAGACGATGATTTCTAGAATTTCGACTTTAGAGTAGTTACTTTTAAAGGTTTCATTTTCACTTCTACCAAATTGCTTTGTCTGTTTGTAGTAGATGTGCCTTTGTTTGTTTGGGTGTGGTAAAAACGAGTCCAAAAGTACAATAACACATTTATTTTTTACACGATCACAACTACGACATTAATACCTCAATGATCTATAAACATTATTTAACACGCATGTAGCATATTTAACGATATACACTAAAAGATGAGTGGAAGGATTCCACTTCTAGCGCTCTGGATGAGAGATGGTTATTTTGCGCCAGTAGCGCCTTGCGTCCTCTCGGGTTCGATACCAATTGAACTTTTCACCCTGACGTCGCAAGGGGTTCTTGCAGTGCGTGGGAGGAACACAGTAAAAGGCTAGTTCCCACCGAGGCGTGGGGCGTTGACCAATCACAAGCCTCGCCACGTTATACCCCAAACTGCCGCTTTAAGTTGACCCAACTTTCAACTCTCAAATGCTTGCCGCGTCATGTGACTTGGATTGAGCCAATAGTAGATCTGCCCTCTAGTAGAAGTAACTGGAACTTCCCTAGGCGTAAAACGATTTCTGAAGCTTCGGTGTGAACGGGTCAAAAACATTTCTTGCCTGCCGCGTGAGGCGCCGCCGCCTCACGCCTCGGTGGAAACGAGCCTTAAGTGGAATCACGGTTAAAAGTGGTATTAAAAAAACGTTTGGATAAATTGAGATAAAGCAGCGTTATCGAACGTGCTTCTCAAACCACTCAATCAAGTCAAGCCAAAAAGTTATAAACTCTTAAAGATCACAATATTCTATACCGATAAAAATTAATTTGGAAAATAATGAATTATAAAAAGTCGAACAGAATATCATTTTATATTGTTTGATATAAAAACTAAATTATTATAATACTTTAAAATCGAGAACATATATTTACTTGCACAAAAAAGAAAAAAAATATTTTATGCACTAACAGAATATTATTCCGCCTCAAGCAATTATGGAAATCCTGTAGAAAAAAAAGCAAAATGTCGTACTTCCAAAATCAATTGAAATTTCAAGATATCCTAGGAGGGGAAAATAAATGACTCGGGTAAAAGATACGTCAGATTGGAATAAGATATCTTTTGACACCGACAAGTTCAAGAGATTTAATTTAAGGATTTCATTCCTTACAATGGAAATTATTTTTTCTTTCCTTCTAGTTTTAGATCGCACGAGACAGGAATCTCGATCAATAAGCACAGATGTGACGGCAGGAAGTCATTTATCTTCCAGAGGTTTTATGAAGCACAGCAGAACACAAAACACGCAGATATTATATTTGTTTTTCTGAGAAATTTGTCGAATGGCTTTTAAATGTGAAGAATGGCTCGAGAGATGTATTTCGTTTTTGTATAAAAGTGTTTTGTTGAACTCAATTTAAAAAAAAAACTATCTTTAATATGAACTTGAGTAATATTAGATTAAAAAATAAAATCTATACAAATGATTGTATTGTATATATGTGTATATCGTTGTATCTATGTGGATAATTGTATATATTTGTATATATTGTAAAGATCCGAATACAATGTATACAATTAATTGTATATATGTATATATTTTATAGATCCAAATAAAATAAAACACATTTAAAAATAGAATAGACACACATAGAAAATAGAATGCATTTAATTGTATATATGGATATAATTATATATATTTGTATATATTATACAGATGCAAATAAAATATATACAATTAATTGTATATAAGTTTGTAATTGTATATATTAGTAATATTATATGGATTCAAATAAAATATATACAATTATTAATGAGTTTTTAACTCGATTTGAAACATATTCTCTTGTAGAATTTTGAAGAACAATATATATATATATATATATATATATATATGTATACAAATATTTTGTTTTATTCTTCTATTAATAGAAACAGATAATGATATGCATATATACATATGCCCCAAATCATTCATATAATATATACAATGTATACAAATCAAAAGGACGAAAGGCATGTTGTATAATCAGCTAATAAATCAATAAATGTTAATAAATGCTACTTTATTTGTTTTAAATGAAATAGTTGTGTTACTAAAAAACCCTTACAAAATCAAAATTTTCGACACGCATATATATATATATATATATACAATATGTAATGTTCTGAGGGTACATGTATATTAATAAAGCTATATATTGTATATATCGGATTCCTTCTTGTTTTTTGCTGATTTCTCGCAACGTTTAATTTTTTTTTTTTATAAATGTATTTTTATCTGCTTCTCAGTGTTTGCAGTTGTCCTTTTTGAATAGCTAATAATTTACAATTCGTTGTTTCAGATTGTGTGCAATTTATTTAAAATTTTTCTACCCCCTTAATATTTGGGGAATTTTTTTATTATTAACTAGAAAACACACAAAAATTTATATACAGCGTATGCAAAGATGATTTTGTCAAATATTGTGATTGGGTTCCTGTAAAATCCCTTGTCAATTTTTCTTTTGATTTCAATTGGGGTAACAGTTTTTGAAGTTATTATATATATATATACAGTATGTACAGTATGTAATGTTCTGAAGGTTATACAATAATAAAGCTGCATTGAAGAATGTATTTTTATTAATATAGCTACATTGTATTTCTTATTAATTTTTCTAATTTTTTTTTTTGCATCTTTTAATATATTGTTTTATAAATATGTCTATTTTTATTTGCTTATGCGCTTTTACAGTTATCCTTTTGTGAATATCTAATAATTCATTGTTCGTAGCTACAGATTGTGTGTAATTCATTTTTGCATTTTTCTACCCTTCTATATTTAGCGATTTTTTTAAAAAAAATTAATTAGAAAATTCTGAAAATATTGATATCGAATAAGTATATTCGATATATAGCGAATGCAAATATAAATTTGCTAAATAATCTGATTGTGTTCTGTAAATTCCCTTGTGAATTCTTTTTTTTGATTTCAATTAGATTATTGAAGTTCTGATTATTTGAAGTTTATATATACATACAATCGGAAACAACTAGGCATCTACAACTGATTCTTTATATTTTGTTATTTATTTTATGTGAATATTTTTTTTTTTAATGTTTGCAAAGAATTTGCTTCGATATCAAACATCAGTTTTTATAATATGGTTTGTAACAAAAGGGAAAGGATTTTTAATATTTCTTTAATTTTTCTGAAAAGGGTTTCTTTGTTAAGATTTATATTATCATAAAATTGTTTAACTATTTAACATCATCTATTTGCACTAAAGACTGCATTTTGAAAATAAAGGGACCTTGATGAAAAATTATTTATCTTTAAATCTTGCATTGCAGTATGTTGTCCGTTTAAGACAGTATATATATATATATATTCATGTCCATATTTGTATAATTCAGAATCACACAGAAATTGAACTCTAAAATAAAAGTTTCACCTGTAGAATTATCACACACATCTTGAAGAAGAATATGCAAAATTAGAGGAAACCACCAGATGGCGCGGATAGTACGTCACAATGACGAGAGTGTAAGAGAGGGGTATATAAGGAATGGAGGCAAAGAAGTAAAATTGTTCAAAAGCGCTTTAAAAGCCTTTCAGTAATAACCGCCTAGTTATGGCACAAAGGAAGCATTTGGATGATATGATTTTTTTGGTAGAATTATCGGACGAATGGAATGTGGAAGTACCCAGCTGGAAGTATCCGAGGAACTTGGAATCGCCCAGATTGTCATCTCCAGGCTTTGGCAACGATTCCAAGATGATGGTAATGTGAGTAGATGTTACAGCACAGGTCGCCCCCGAGTTACAACGCCGAATGAGGACCGGTATTTAGCAGTTACTGCCAAAAGAAACAGACGGAGCACAGCATCAGACCTGTCGCGTCAGCTCTCTTCAGCTACCGGTACGACAGTTTCAAGACAGACCGTGTACAGACGCTTAGGCACATTGGTCTATATGCTCGTAGGCCTGTCAGATGTGTTCCACTTACCGCAACTCACTGTCGCCAGCGATTAACCTGGAGTAGAGAGCATGAATTGTGGACACCGCAACAGTGGTCTTGTGTGGTGTTTTCCGACGAGTCCAGGTTTAGTTTGCAGTCTGATTCTCTCCGGACTTTCATATGGAGAGCGTCAGGTACCCGTTACCACCAAGAGAACACCATTGAACGACACCGTTACGGTGGTGCAGGATGGCTCGTTTGGGGAGGAATTATTCTTGGTTCCAGAACTAACCTGCATGTTCAGAGTGTAACGATGACAGGCCACATCTATCGGGATGTCATTCTGGAACAACATGTACGTTTGTTTCGGGGTGCCATGGGTGCTGAATTTCTGTTTATGGATGACCACGCCCGTCCTCACCGTGCAAACATTGTAGACGAATGCCTTCAATTGAGGATATCACCCGTATGGATTGGCCAGCATACTCTCTGGACTTGAATCCAATTGAGCATGTGTGGGATATGCTTGGCCGACGAATTGCAGCCCATCAACCCCCTCCCACCTGTCAACCGAACTTCGGAGGGCATTGCTTGATGAGTGGTGTAATATTCCCCAAGATCAGATTGATAATTTGAAACTCAGCATGCATAGGCGTTGTAAGGCCTGTATTGCATCGTCCGTTAGACATACTCCATATTAACCATCATACTAACCATGTTATACTGTTTTTTGTAAATAGGTTCTTTTTTGAAATTTGCTCCAGGAGTAAAAATCTTAATTTTTATTAATTATGTCAAACATATAGCATCTTTTTTGCTCTTTACCTTTTCTTTAATAAATAGACTTTACAAATAAGTCAAATTTGTTTTGCTTCTGTCTCTTTCTTTTCCTGAACTTCATTATCCTTAATTTATGGACATGAGTGTATATATATATATATTTCGAAAATATTTTGTACTTCCCTTACAATAATGGAAGCCGATAATGATATGTATGTATACATTTGCCCCAATATTTATGAATATATATATACATTATGTACAAAACAAAAAATGCGAGAAACAAGTTGTATAATAAGCTTATAAATCAATAAATGATAATAAATGCTATTGTAGTTGTTTTAAGCAAAATATTTGTGCTTCTTAGAAATACCGTATGCAATCGAAACTTTTGTCATGCATGTATGTAAATATTCACATAAAATATATAGTATGTAATTTTATGAGGGTATGTATACATTAATAAAGCTATATTCAGAATATATTGAATTTCATATTACTTTTGCATATTTTTCACATCTTTTAACATATTTAGTTTTATAAATATATATTTTTTTATCCACATGTGTAGTTTTCCCAGATATCTGTTTGTGAATATCTGATAATTTACAGTTTGCGGCTGTAGATTGTGTGAAAAGTTTTTCTACCTTCCAATATTTGGCGATTTTTTTTAATATTAATTAGAAAAACCGCAAAATTTATATTTAGCGAATGCCAATATGGATTTTATTAAATTATCTGATTGTGTTTCTGTAAAAACCCATGTGAATTCTTCTTTTCATTTCAATCGGGTTATAGCTTTTTTTGCAGTTATATAATGCTATCACAATAAGAAACAACTAAACTATACTATTGATTCTTCATGTTTTATTATTTATTTTATGTAAATGATTTTTTTTTTTTTTTATTTTAATGAATTTTTGTATTCTTCGATATTATGCATCATCATTTTTTGTAACAGATCATAGTTTATAACTTAAACATTTCTTTAATTTTTCGAAAATATTTTTTGTTAAGATTTAAAATATCATAAATAGGTTTAACAATTTAAAATCATTTATTTTCACTGAAGAATGTATTTCGAACAAGATAAAGCTTTATCAAAAGCTTATTTATCTTTAAATATTACAGTGTAGTACGTTGAAGGCTAATATGTATTTGATACACTTCAATAATAAATTATATACCAATATTTTATATGCTTGCTTTATTTTGTATTGTACTTATTTTTACTGAGCTCAATTTAAGTTACTCAAATTGCTCATTTCATACAATGCACCTAGGTATTAGGATTAACTAACATCTCAAATTTCATGTACAAAAGTTTTCATATTATAATTTTCCATACATCAAATTTCATTGTTGAGAAACATAACCATTCCATAGCAACCATTTTATCCAAACATCTACACTATAATTCATTTGGAAGAATGGAAACATTGAATAAATTCTTAAAACAGCGAGTTTCATTTGCTATCAAGAGACTTAAAGGTGTGATAGGAGTATTTTGAGTTATAGTTAAGAGGAAGAATTTTCTATTATCCGTTGTCATGCTCTTGACTACTCTGTCAATTATCGTTGTTGAGATATTCGTAGGTTCAGCATGACGTAGGATACGCTATTGGTGTTATTATCAGAAGTTAGCAGAAGAAGATTGAAGAAAAGGAACAATTCCTTTCAGGAATACTTCATGGATAATTGTTTAATTATTTTCGTATATGCGAATACCGGAAATTCAATCAGGGATTCGCTTGGATGTAAGATTCTTCGCTGCAATCACCAAATGTAATCAATACATGGGCAATCAAACTCTATGTTAATGTGCGAAATAAAAAGAAGAGAAGAGAATAATCCTCTTGATTTTTTAGTTATCATTTAAATATAACGACAATACAGACACATCATTATATTAAGTGAAATACATAATTGATTTAGTATTATTTATCTTAATCATTAATATCAAAAATAGTTTAATAATGTGTATAGTCATAGTTTTTACTCATGTTTTATTTATAATAGGATCTACTTTTTATTATTTATTTAAGACATTTTTTTTTTCAAATCGGAAACTGTTTTAAAACATTCCATGTCGAAAGTACGCTGAAAATATTATAATCACAGCCATTCGTTATTTTAAATGAATCTCTGAAAATCAACTTTTGCATTTCAACAACTTTTATATTTACATTAATGTCTGTAAATCTTTATTCATAGTATAATACTTCCGCTTAAGCAATCGATATAATGAACAATTCAAAATTCAAAGCTTCAGAATAATCAATTTCATATTTTGGATGGATAAGAAAATTTAAAAAGAATATAAAAATCTCAGACAGACTAAAATAGCATTTCTTTCTCAACTTAATAAATTATATAAGTCATAAGAAATAAAAACAAGCATTTTAGTTTGATATGCTTCATTATGGATTATTTTAATTAACTTCTAAAAATCACAGTTTTGCATTTCAACAATATTTATATTTACATTAAAGTCTGTAAGCATTCAAATTCATCCATAGTATATCCTATTTAAGTAATCGATATAAGAGACAATTCAATATTAAAATCTTTGGTATAATCATTTTCACATTTTAGATTAATAGAAAAAAAAAAATAGTAAAATAATTTATAAACTGTGTGTGATCACAATCGAATGTTCACCAATATATTTACCGAAGTCAATAATATAAAAGAGACAGAACTAAAAATAGCATTTTTTCCTCAACTCAATAAGTTATAAAAATCATAATAAATAAAAACAAAAATTTTAGCGTGAAATGCTGGATTATGGATCGTATAAAAGAAGTTGGATATTATCAGGCTGTGTTTCGTTTACGAAAAGAATAAAAAAATGGCTTAAAGCATAAATTTCTTGAATTAGTCTGTATACAAACAATACCCTCCTGCTACACTTTTGTCCGGCGTCAAAATTTTATATTGTATTTCAATTCTTTCTTTCTTCAGGAAGACAGCAACATTTTCCACGCTTTAATAAGTTCAGTGTACTCTTCCTCTTTATCTGAAATTCATCTGATTTAGTACAGAGAGCGAGCTAGGCGACTGTTCCACCAGAACATCTCTGTATAGATCTGCCGTCAGACTATTGGTTTTCGATAACATATTCTTTGCGAGGCGCAAAACTGGTTCTGGAGAGTTTCATATTATTCCGCGCCAGATCGCGAACCGTTTTCTTCGAATGGTTCAAGGATATTGCGGCGACGCTGTTGCTTCACGGACAAATGCCCTTTTCGAAAAAATAGTAATGATAAAAGAAACATTTTCTTTTGCGGGGACTTTATGTATGTGGATGGAGGTATGGGGAATGTTGGTAAAGCATTTCTTGGCTTTTTTTTTTTTTTTCCAAAGGCAGGAAATATGATATGGGCAAGGAAACACTTTGCCAAATATCTTTATAGATGCAGCTGCAATTTTTCGCCAAAAGGGAAGGCTAACATTTTCCATGCATTTTATTCACCGTGGATTTTATTTCGAAGATTTTATTTTCTTCAACCCAAACTCTTTTAGACATATTGAATTGTAAAGCAATGTTGGACATTTTGAATTTTAAAATATCAAAAGAGTTATTGTTCGTAATACGATTTTCTTCGGGTTGGATCAGTGTAAGAATTCTTCATATTTTCTGTGTTTCTTGACTATTTGGAATGTCCGCAGTCAAAGAAACATATATTTCACAAAACACAAATGATGGCCATTGCAAATGTAGTAAAATGGACATTGATTTTAGTCCATTGATTACAATAAAATCTTTGATAGAGTTCTTAAGTAGTTCTACTTTTCAAATTAAGCATTTCAATCAATATTTAATCATTTAAGAAAAATATGATAAATAACACGAGTATATAGATATGATTAAATGTGGGATTCCATATTCATTTGTTTGTTTTAATGTCATAAAAAGTCATCATCATTTAAAATATCAAAAGAGTTATTGTTCGTAATACGATTTTCTTTCAGGTTGGATCAGTCTGAGAATTTTTCATATTGTCTGTGTTTCTTGAATATTTGGAATATACACAGTTATCGAAATATATATTTAACAAAACACAAATGATGGCCACATATATTTGCAAATGTAGAACAATGAACATATATAATTTTACTCCATTGGCGTACAATAAAATCTTTGATAGAATTTCTAAGTAGTTCTACATTTCAAATTAAGGGTTCAATCAATATTTTATTTTTTAAGAAGAATCTGACTCTTATAGATATGATTAAGTCTAGAATTCCATATTAAGTTGTTTTAAAATATTGCTAAACTCTTTTTAATGTATAAAATTCAATAAATAATGCGTTCATATTAAAAACGATTTTCATATCCTTACTAATGTAATCTATAGAAGTACTTATAAATATTACAATACATTGAAAGTGTTTGATAAAAAATAAGCATTTTCTGTCAAGACGATGATGATATTTTCTTCATTAATAATCTGATTTAAAATAATTTCTTCTAAATGTGATTCAAACAACAATTATGAATTAAGTTTAGAATCACATAATTTTAGAATTTTAAGACCTATAATTTTTTTAATCACATGAACAACAGTTATGAAAGTAATTTTTGAACAACTTGGGTAAATTTCTTTAATAGTTTCTATCATATTAAAAGTATTTAAAAGTTTATATATATATATGACACTATAAATGTTTATATGCATATATATAATTTAAGTTTTACATATTCTAATTTTTTTCTTTATTTATTTGTAAATTTAATTTATTATTTCTCCATTTATAAATATATATATACATATATATATATATTAATTTATATACAAATTTAGCATATTAATTATATGCAACAAAAAACAAAAAATCGAGGTTTGTTTTTGTAAAAAAAAAAAAAAAAAAAAAAAAACCTATTTTATGTTAAAATATTCGTTCTAATTTTATGTTCTACATTCACAGAAAATATTTTTAGTAATATTTTTTATGAAAGAGACGAAAAAAAACTATGTTAATTTTTAAATTTATAATTAAATTCATTTCAAATAATATGTTAGAAAAATATTCTGAAAAAAGAAGCAGTGATAATTTTTAAGAATTAATTTCTCTATTTAAGGAAAATTGTACATGCTTATAAATTTATAAACTGATAAAACACAAAGATTTTAAACACACCAAAAGTTTTATTTGTGAAAAAGAATGAAAACCGAAATTTATCGAGTAAGTTTTGAATCTATTCTCAAGAGAAAATATTTTATTTGTGTTATTTTTTCAAGTTTCCTTTTTTCATCAAATCAACCATATTTTTTTTTGCCCATTCTTGTCACAATCAGAACTGGTTAGTGGCTATCTGGTAAATGATAAAGAAAAGAAGAAATATGAGATTTTTTTTCAACAAAAAACGGTTCCTTTGTAACAAGTTTGAAAAGAAAGATTGTTAAGAACTGCTCAGATAATCACTGCAATAGAATGATTGCGGTTTTTTCTTTACTTTGATAGTTTCTTTTAAGTTTATTCTCAGGTTCTGTCACCTTTCTTAGATGGTTGAACAAAATTCTGGTTTTGTTTAAATACCATCAGTTCAATTAGAATAAATAGCATTTTGTGAAAAGAGGAGTCATTTGTGAAATATTATAAGAAATTACAATTTTTTAGCAAAAAAAAAAAATAAATAAATAAATAATAATAACAATAAAGGATACTAAGATTTTAATTTCTATTTTGAAAAATATATAATAAATAAAAAAAAAAGTGTCAGAAATTATCTAAAAAAAAAAAAAAAAAATCATTATTTTTTTCTTTTATTAAAAAAAAAATGATATTATTATAGAAAACTTAATTAAAATATATCAGTAAAAAATTATATGTTTTGGAGGTGTTTTTTTTTTTTTTTACAAATAAAAATTCTTCACTACTATACAATAAATTTTCAAAGGAATTTATTGTCTTTCTAAACAAATTATAATACAAGCTTAAAATAGTTTTGAAGTAATCTTATTTGATCTCGCAGTTTAAAATTTATTAATATTTATTTGCATTTGTAAAACCCTATATACATACTTTTAGAGCAAAAATTTTGATCTAATTTTTCAAGAAATATTTGACATTCAGATAAATTTAATTCATGCAATAAGTTGAATTTTTTTTTAAAATTTTGATATTATGTTATATGAAATTTAATTAAATTAATAACATTATATGAAATTAAATTAGATTTAAATTACGAAGAATTATATTTCAAGCACCCCGCGCATACCTGAGTATCGAATTTTTGGGTTAGAAGTGGGTTTCACGAATCTTTAATTATATGTCTTTAAATGTGTTAAATTTTGCATGTTTCTAATTGTGTGGTGTTTGCGCGTATATAAATAAAGCTGTGATTTCTCAAACTAGTGTGTCAAGTCTCAATCCACCAACCCAGAACACCCCCACCCCCATCCCCCAATATCTGCACAACCTGCGTACTGCAATTATATCTAAAGTTAAAATGATTGATTATATCAGATTTAAAATAAAAATAATTATTTGTAAACTCTTTCATTTAATATTCAAGACTTTTTTGGTAAGATCAATCTTGAAAGAATAAAGTACAGTGGGTAAAAAAAGTATTGGCAATTGCCTTAATTTATTCATATTGACAAATAAATAAAATGTTATGCAATTTTAGCTGTCGAAAAAGAAATCTTAGATATATAAAAATAGTAAAAAAATTTTTTTAATTTGCATTTTCTACGATTTTTTCTTTCAAAAACGAAAAATTGCATGTCAAAAAGTATTGGTAAAGTTTTAACTGCTATGCAAATTTTGTTACATTGAAGTCACGTGTTTCGACTGATAAGAAACTCTACCTGTATAAAGTCTGCAAAACTACTCCACAAGTGTCTAAGCATTATTTTTTGCGATTACTTCGAAATCGAAGGAGTTGGTCGTTAGTGTTAAAAACACGATTATTAGGCTCAGAAATGAAGGTTTAACTTATCGTGCTATAGGAGGGCAGTGCAATATAAGTTTATTTACTGTCAGAAGTGTTGTAAGAAAGTTCAAGGAAACGGATCAACGGAAATTAAGACTAGAAGTGGACGACCTCGAATATTTTCTACAAGAGAAGAACGTGTCATTATTAACAAGGTTAAGAAAAACCCTAAAATAAGTGCACCCCAGATAGCTAGAGATGTTGCTTTCACTTCGCAAAAGACTTTCAGCGTACAGACTGTACGGAATGTTTTACACGAGAGAGGTTATTATGGAAGGGCAGCTAGAAAGAAACCCTTCATCTCGGAAATAAATAGGAGAAAGAGGTTAGATTTCGCAAAATCCCACGTTGATTTATCTGAAGATTTTGGAACACAGTTATTTTATTCGACGAATCAAAAGTTTAACATTTTCGGCAGTGATGGGCGACGATATGTGTGGAGGAGGCCAAATACTGAATTGGAAAAAGCAACATTTAACTGCTACTGTACAACATGGTGGAGGCAGCGTCTTAGTTTGGGGCTGTATGGCAGCTAATGGAATTGGCAACCTGCATTTTATGGATGGTATTATGACAGCACGTACATACATTGACATTTTGAGCCATAACTTAAAAAAATCAGTACCCAAAATCTTGGCTTGGGAACATCATCCTTTTTCAACAAGACAATGACCCCAAGCATACAGCGAATCTCACCCGTGAATGGCTACTCTACAATGCTCCTCGCCAATTAAAAACCCCACCTCAATCGCCTGACATCAATCCAATTGAACATTTATGGCACCTGCTGGATCTAGAAATCAAGAAAAAAATTTCAAGTAAAGACGACCTCAAACGTTTACTCTTGCAAGAGTGGCCCAAAATTCCCAACAGTACAACAAAGACCTTAGTTTCCTCTATGAGAAATAGATTACAAGCTGTTATAGATGCAGAAGGTATGCATACAAAGTACTAAACATATACTGATTTTGTTTTCGCTCATAATTTTGTCAATTTCATAATTTTGCCAATACTTTTTTATCATGTAAATTTTGGATTTTCTCGTAGATTTTGACTAAAAAAAAAATATTTAAATGAAAATTTCGTTATATTTGTTTGTCTTTTCTCCTTCTGTAATCGCTGTGTTAAAATAAAATTTGTAAACATACTTTGTTAGCAAATATGATCATTTATAGGCAATTGCCCATACTTTTTTATCCACTGTATAACATTTGGTTACGCACGTATTTTCACAACGGACTATTAACTATAAATAATGAAACTTAGTTGAAAAATTACATGTATATTGATCTTCTCAGTCATTTCTATAGATGAATTAGATTTAAAAATATTTTACTTTTGACCTATTGTATTCTAGATTGAAATCACGGCCTTATTGATCAATTTTATATTAATACCGTGCTAATGTTTGGATTTTTTTATCTATAGTTCTTTACACGTAAATTTTTTGTCACAACTTTATTCTACATATTTTCATTTCATCGAAATTTGTTGGATTTTAAAATTTTAGAGTACATTTTCAACACAAAAATATTCTCAATCAGTTTCTATTATAAATATATAGGTATGATAAATTTGATGATTGAATATCTCAAAGATTGCGATACTGGGTTCAATTTTTAATTATGTAAAATGTAAGATAAATATTTAATATAACTAAAAATTTTTAAAATTTTCAGAGATAGAAATGAATGAACTAAAACTTTATTGATGAAAATCTGGGATTTTATTTCTGTTACCAAGCTACGAAATGTGCACCGAGAATACATGCCCAGTAAAAACTGTGTAATATTTATTTAAAATTATGATTAAAATATTTATTGTTTTATACACACTAATTAAAATAATGGACATAAAAAATCAAACTGCACTCGACTAATTGAATATGATAGTATTTCGTAGCTTGATTGATTTAAGGTTAAAATGATTAATTAAGTTAGAATTAAGCTTTAAATTTAAAAAAAAATGGTGTTTTTATTTTTTATACCAAGATACGAAAGGTTCAATAAATGTAAACACTCCAGTAAAAAGTGTAGAATGTATTTAAATTTATCCTTAAAACATTTATTGTCTTACATACACTAATTAACTTAATCAACAAAAAGATCAAACTGCAATCTATTAATCAATTATGATCCTATTTCGTAGCTTGATTAATTTATATCAGTGTTATTTATAATAATATCATACATATCAATCATTGACTACCAAATCAACAGATATGCTGCAGATTTAGTATTATTCAAGGTGCAATGCGAGAGGCCTACTACACTGCACCCAAATTCTGTCATGACAAATTTTAAAAAATGCCATCAGAGATGACATCAGGAGAGTATCTATTTTTCCTGACTTTCACCAACCTAACGGAAAGACATTTATGCCTATGGATTTATTGTGCCTTTCCTAAAATAGACATAGGGGCTTTCGGGTAGAACCTACTTATTGTGTCTGGAATTCAGTTACACCACACCTTCCAGCCTCTTTTGTTATCATTCATAGCATAATGTACTTTATACATTATTATAATATCCAAACAATATGCAATATATTAATAATATACTAACTTGCAGCTTAATATATAGGATACATATAATTATAATATATTATAAATATCCAACTTACTGACAACTTTGAGCACCAGGGGTCTCTCTTTTCACCTCTGCCGTTGGTAGCGACGCATCTATAGATACCTTCATCTTCCTTCCTCACGCTATGAATCCTCACAATTCCCCTTTGGTCGATTGATTGACGATCTCCATATGGTAGTTTGCTCCCACCTGCAAGATGGCACGAGGTAGCATTATCACACCCATTCATCATATCATCCTCCTTATCACATTACATACACTGCACAATAATACCAATGTCCTAATGATATATTCGGTAAACATTGAGAGATAGCATATGTGGCGTTTCTCCAATTACAATAATTGTCCCACTTTGGTCACAGAAAATAGTATATTGTCTCATTCGTGCCTATTAATGTACCAAGAAAATTAAAATAATTTGAATGACAAAAATACATATATGATTGCCTTTATTTTAAATAAAATAATTTTTCGTTTTTGGAAAGAGGATAATCTTTTTTGAATAATAAAAGGGGTTTTTTCGCGTTTATATTATAAATAAACTTTTGAAAGTAATTGTATATTTGACGATAATTAATATTGTCTAGACGTCTAAAAAGTGAAAAATTAGCTCGTCTCAAATCTGGAATTGTGAAAAATATTGTGATTCTATAAGATGGGAGTTTTAATTAAAAAAAAAAAAATAAAAAATGCTTCAAATTATCTCATGTTTCGTAGTAATTATTAATGTTCTGGAAACTATTTTTTAGGTTTTTTTGTTAAGTATGAAAAAGAAATTTTTAAGACATGCAAGATAAACATAATTTTGAGTTGAAATTTCCCATTTGTTGTTTGATAACCAGAAAATATAGCAGAAAAAAAGACATTGCCAAGATATTTTTTTTTTTTTTTCTATTTTCCTAATTTTTTAATCAGCATTTAGTCAATTCAAAAATTTATTACCCACTTTTTTTGTTTCAATATTTTATATGGAAAACCTTGTGAATATATTTTCAAAATTACTATTATAACTTTTTTTCACATATAATACAGAATTTTTACTGCTGCAGAAAAAATTATATTCTATATTATGTTTTAAAAATGAAAAAACAATAAATTTCATTATAAAATTTTATTTTAAATTTGTCTTAATTAAATTTAAATCGCACTCTTGATTAAATATGATAAAAACAAATAAACTTACAAATTTTTCTGTGTATAAAATATTTTTTTGTAGTTTTGCTAGAAGTCATTACATTTTTAGTAAACTATTTATACAATAAATATTTAATAAAAATCTATAATTTAAATATTACACTTTTTAGCAAACTTCAGTATTTGACAAAAAAATGAATTTTAAATGAATTTTTTGTTTGTATAAATTCCCAACATTATTTTAAATAAATCTTTTTCAGTAAATGCACGTAAATAAATTAAAGTAAAGTTAAAATATGTATTTTAATAACGTAATTTATTTTTCAGACAAGGTTTCAATTTTAAATGGATATTAAAAAAAAGATGTTAAAAACATCATTTAAAAAATGAATGTTAAAATAGATGTTAAAAGCAGCATTTAAAATTAATGAATGTTAAAATAGATTAAAAGCAATATTTTAAAAAAAAATATGTTAAAATAGATTTTAAAAGCAACATTTAAAAGAAAAACACATATATTTTATGGTGTGTATATAAATAATACACTTTTAGTCATAAATAACAAAATAATAGGAGAACCCATCCAAGTAATGAAAAGTTCCATCCAACACTTTCACAAAAATACCCAAAAGTACAACAAATCACAATTCCTCGTCTGTATGACCAATCATTCTAACAGTACTCTGATCTTTGCTGGTCTCACTGATATTTTTTGATCTACTAAGATGACATTACTGAAGCATGGAGCATACCCTTTCGTGTTATGCCAGTCTTGTTCTTTCTTTTTTTTCAGTCTTATTTACTGACCATAACAGAAGTACCTCATTCCATATCTATGAATTCCATCTCTCAGTCTCCCTGAATCCCTGCACGCACGTCCTTTGCTCCCGGGTATCTTTTTTATCTTCTCCATCCATATATATCTATCCCACCCCATCTTTCGACTGAAAGACGATGCTAGGACACGTTCTCATTCAGAGTAGAAGAGGAACAGCACTGATTTCTTGAGCTAGTAGTCTGGAAGAAATAATATATTTTTCTCTATTTTATTTGCTTACTTTCTACGTCTTCTCTTTCGTGATCTGATTCGGTCTGGATCATTTCGAATTTGGAATGGGGATATATAAGTTTCATAAATTCATTCATCCAGATTCCTATGTACTGCAAAAAGTTTTTTTTTTCTATTGATCCATGCAAATGGTTCATTTGTTTTACATATTTGTTCTGATGGTATTTCTAGACAAGCATATTTTTATTCTTATTTGTCCTGAAATGACTGCCCTGAATCATAAGACAGTATTTATTTAAGAATATATAGTTCTAAAATTTTAGTACATTCAGTACATTTACTGCTGCAGATATTTCTAATATTGATAGTGAATTTAATTTATATATTGATTAATCCAAATGGTTCATTTGTTTTACATATTTGTTCTGATGGTATTTCTAGACAAGCATATTTTTATTCTTATTTGTCCTGAAATGACTGCCCTGAATCATAAGATAGTATTTATTTAAGAATATATAGTTCTAAAATTTTTTATATGCTTCATTTTCCAGTATATTTACTGCTGCAGATATTTCTAATATTGATAGTGAATTTAATTTATATATTGATTAATGCAAATGGTTCATTTGTTTTACATATTTGTTCTGATGGTATTTCTAGACAAGCATATTTTTTATTCTTGTTTGTCCTGAAATGACTGCCCTGAATCATAAGACAGTATTTATTTAAGAATATATAGATCTAAAATTTTAGTACATTCAGTACATTTACTGTTGCAGATATTTCTAATATTGATAGTGAATTTAATTTATATATTGATTAATGCAAATGGTTCATTTGTTTTACATATTTGTTCTGATGGTATTTCTAGACAAGCATATTTTTATTCTTTTTGTCCTGAAATGACTGCCCTGAATCATAAGATAGTATTTATTTAAGAATATATAGTTCTAAAATTTTTTATATGCTTCATTTTCCAGTATATTTAAGCTGCAGATATTTCTAATATTGATAGTGAATTTAATTTATATATTGATTAATGCAAATGGTTCATTTGTTTTACATATTTTTGTTCTGATGGTATTTCTAGACAAGCATATTTTTATTTTGTTTGTCCTGAAATGACTGCCCTGAATCATAAGACAGTATTTATTTAAGAATATATAGATCTAAAATTTTAGTACATTCAGTACATTTACTGTTGCAGATATTTCTAATATTGATAGTGAATTTAATTTATATATTGATTAATGCAAATGGTTCATTTGTTTTACATATTTGTTCTGATGGTATTTCTAGACAAGCATATTTTTATTCTTATCTGTTCTTAAATGACTCGTCCTGAATCATAAGACAGTATTTATTTAAGAATATATAGTTCTAAAATTGTATACATGCTTCATTTTCCAGTACATTTACTGCTGCAGATATTTCTAATATTGATAGTGAATTTAATTTATATATTGATTAATGCAAATGATTAATTTGTTTTACATATTTGTTCTGATGGTATTTCTAGACAAGATATTTTTATTCTTATCTGTTCTTAAATGACGGTCCTGAATCATAAGACAGTATTTATTTAAGAATATATAGTTCTAAAATTGTATACATGCTTCATTTTCCAGTACATTTACTGTTGCAGATATTTCTAATATTGATAGTGAATTTAATTTATATATTGATTAATGCAAATGGTTCATTTTTTTACATATTTGTTCTGATGGTATTTCTAGACAAGCATATTTTTATTCTTGTTTGTCCTGAAATGACTGCCCTGAATCATAAGATAGTATTTATTTAAGAATATATAGTTCTAAAATTTTTTACATGCTTCATTTTCCAGTATATTTACTGCTGCAGATATTTCTAATATTGATAGTGAATTTAATTTATATATTGATTAATGCAAATGGTTCATTTGTTTTACATATTTGTTCTGATGGTATTTCTAGACAAGCATATTTTTTATTCTTGTTTGTCCTGAAATGACTGCCCTGAATCATAAGACAGTATTTATTTAAGAATATATAGTTCTAAAATTGTATACATGCTTCATTTTCCAGTACATTTACTGCTGCAGATATTTCTAATATTGATAGTGAATTTAATTTATATATTGATTAATGCAAATGATTAATTTGTTTTACATATTTGTTCTGATGGTATTTCTAGACAAGCATATTTTTATTCTTATCTGTTCTTAAATGACTGTCCTGAATCATAAGACAGTATTTATTTAAGAATATATAGTTCTAAAATTGTATACATGCTTCATTTTCCAGTACATTTACTGCTGCAGATATTTCTAATATTGATAGTGAATTTAATTTATATATTGAAATGCAAAATGATTCATTTGTTTTACATATTTGTTCTGACGGTATTTCTAGACAAGCATATTTTTATTCTTATTTGTCCTGAAATGACTGCCCTGAATCATAAGACAGTATTTATTTAAGAATATATAGTTCTAAAATTGTATACATGCTTCATTTTCCAGTTATTCTTACTGCTGCAGATATTTCTTATTGATAGTGAATTTAATTTATATATTTATTAATGCAAAATGATTCATTTTACATATTTGTTCTGGACGGTATTTCTAGACAAGCATATTTTTTATTCTTATCTGTTCTTAAATGACTGCCCTGAATCATAAGATAGTTTTATTTAAGTATATATATTTTTTTTTTACGATTTTTTACTTTTTCTTTTTTTCAGTATGTATGACATGGACTGTGATAGAAATTTTTTTAATATTTTTAGTAAATTAAATTTATATAGTAACATCATGATCTAGTTCAGTTTAAATCATTATAAAACTTGATATCTGATTATTACTAAATCATTCATTCCATTTCTAGGTTACATTATATCTGTTCAACATAACTTGGTTTCTGGGTATTATAAAATATTTCTAGGTATATAACTTTTTCGTATTGTTTTTCCAAATCATTTGTTGTGAAGGTCCTGCTTTACATTCTTTTATAAGTATTTCTTATTATTATGTAATCTTATCATAGTTTTAAGAGTTCAAAAGCTAATATAAATAATAATATATATATTTCACTGATATTTTTTAATTTAACTTTCAGAAACTTTTCTAGTATTGTGTATATTTTTAAATTTTTTATTAGATTTATAATTAAAACCATTATGGGTATTCAGATTTGTTGCTATTTTAGAACTGAAAATGTAGATATTTAAGTTTTTAGACGATTAACGCAGATTCCTTTTGAATAGCATGAAATATTTCTATTAAGGTGTATATAGTTTCTCCTTTTCTTATATTATTATTTTCATAAATTAAGTAAAGTAGTGAAGAAGAAAGCCATATATTTAAAATAATTTTAATGAAAATATAAATATTTATAATTTTAACTCCCTTATATCTTCCTAGAAAGAATAATTATTTAGAAATTTCTACCTACTTTCTCCTGCTTCATGTTGCTGCCAGCTGTTTTCTAAATTTATATAAAAAAAAAAATGTTATTTTTCTTTTGGAAGTTAAAACGTTTAAGGCGATGAATAGTATTTTCTTCTATCATATATTTTGTATGTAGATTAAAATCATTGTTTTTTTATTCTTTAACAATTAATGGATGTGTCGATATTAATTAGCTAATAAATGGTACCTAACGTGTTTTTTGTGATATATTAATAACTGATTAAAGCGTTTAAAATTAATAAAATTGCTTTTAATCTCAATATACGAAGCAAAAATAATGTTTTCATTTTAATTTCGTTACCAACTTTTAACACATTTTCTTCGAAAAAAAAAGGACAAAATTAAATAAATTATTCAATTTGTACATATCTATATTATCGGTATTATTTACATGTAGTACACACGCTTCCAGGTGTATTCAACAAGAAAGTATTTAATTTGCCATTTCTGAATTATTTTTATGTATTAAGTTGTGTTGTCAGCAGATTTTCTAGATAATCTCGATATATAAAACATTTTCAAACATTTTAATTACAGATATATTGAAAACATATCTTTTCTAATATTTCAATAATTTTCTATTTTTCTAATAATTTTCTATATTTCTCATATTTCAGATACAATGCACTTGATTGATTTTCCGCACATTTTATATTTCAAAAGATTATTTCATAAATCTATATCTATTTCTAATCTTAATCTATATTTCAAAAGATTATTTCATAAATCTTTATTTATTTCTAATCTTAATCTATATTTCAAAAGATTATTTCATAAATCTTTATTTATTTCTACTCTTATTCTATATTTCAAAAGATTATTTCATAAATCCTCCTCTATTTCTAATATTAATCGATATCGATATTTCAAAAGATTTATGAATTAATCTTTTGAAATATCGATTATCGATATCGATATTTCAACGAATAATATTTAGAAAACGATACGATTTTAATATTTCTATAAATAAAATATCTGAAAATATTTTTATATAGAGGTTATCTAGAAAATTGCTGACAACACAACTTAATGCATTAAAAAAATATTCAGAAATATCAAATGCAACAGTATACAATAATATCTGGTATGTCAAATATTTTTCTTAACAAAAATTGAAGAAATCCATTTTGATGATTGTATATTCCTTTAAGGAATCTATAGAAATTTTACATTAACTGATTAAAAATCAACGAATAAAATTCTTAAGATTAAACTACTTTCATTTGTATAGAAATACAGAATCTTGTTTTAGTGAAAAATGATCTTGTATCTATTTGAAAATGAAATATTGTTGTCATATATGTTGAGATAATATGGCAGAAAATTGAAAAACTATTTGCTATACTTTCTAAAAATAATGAAGTATTTTTGAAACAAAATGTTAAATTATGTTTAGCTGAAGTTACAAAAACAACTAGAAGTAACCTTTAAAATTAAAGTACATGTAGAATTCAAAACAGTATTTTAATATCTAAAAAGGCTTTTTAAAGAATTGTCAGCATATTATTGTATAAACATTACCGATTCAGAGCATTCATTACTTAAATCATCGCATTTCACTACTCTTTAAAACCACAATATTTTATTTAGATTAAAAAATTATGTAACTAAATAAACTTAGATGATGAATCATTAATCATTAAAATTTTAAATTCGTGATTTAAACTTTTCAGGAGAAAACTAAAATTTTCATTAAATATTTTGGTAAATACGCCATATACTAACTTATTTATTTTTAAATATGGCTTGCATAATAAATATTTAATTAAAATAAATATCAATATTTAATGAAAATTCCTTTTAAAAATTTCCATTAAATATTGATATTTTATTTTTAGATTCCTTTTAAATTCACCACAATATTTTAAACTAATATGAAACCATATTTTATTTCCAATATTTACATATTAATGTAAGAAATTACTATAAGTGGTTTTTAAAGTAGACGATATAAATATAAAATATTAGTTTGCACAAATAAATAGTTTTAAATTAAAGTTTGTTCGAATATAAAGAAGAGTAATGCTTTTTTTTTAGTTAAAATAAAATAAAATGTCAACACTTAAATTTTAAAAATATTTACCATATCGTCTGTAATTTTTACATATTTACATGTCTACAGTCAAACTTATTTTTCATTTCAGTGTATAATATCTAATTGCAGTGTAATAAAAATTACGATATTAAATATGCAGTTTACTAGACACATAATTTATTTGTATATCCTTTTGAATTTGGGTTATGGATAAAATGGTTATAGGTATATGGATAAAATTCTTTTTAAAATTTATTTTACACTGCAGTAATATATTAACATGCATTATATACAATTATGTTTCTCATTTAATTGGTCTTTCTGTAACTATTGAGGGCCTAATGGCCGAGTGACTAGTGCTCTGGTCATCTTTGCCATGGATGGTTGTAGTGGTTTGAATCCCTTTTACATCGCACTGCCCGGTCTAATATGATATTTCCACTACACTAGACACATAATTTATTTGTATATCCTTTTGAATTTGGGTTATGGATAAAATGGTTATAGGTATATGGATAAAATTCTTTTTAAAATTTATTTTACACTGCAGTAATATATTAACATGCATTATATACAATTATGTTTCTCATTTAATTGGTCTTTCTGTAACTATTGAGGGCCTAATGGCCGAGTGACTAGTGCTCTGGTCATCTTTGCCATGGATGGTTGTAGTGGTTTGGAATCCCCTTTACATCGCACTGCCCGGTCTAATATGATATTTCCACTACACTAGACACATAATTTATTTGTATATCCTTTTGAATTTGGGTTATGGATAAAATGGCTATAGGTATATGGATAAAATTCTTTTTAAAATTTATTTTACACTGCAGTAATATATTAACATGCATTATATACAATTATGTTTCTCATTTAATTGGTCTTTCTGTAACTATTGAGGGCCTAATGGCCGAGTGACTAGTGCTCTGGTCATCTTTGCCATGGATGGTTGTAGTGGTTTGGAATCCCCTTTACATCGCACTGCCCGGTCTAATATGATATTTCCACTACATCACATCACATCACTGTGCTAGAGATGAGTTGCCTCTATACAGTTTGGGAATGATGTGAGTGAGTGAATTCTGACTGCTTTTCTTGACCCACTTACCGCCATATGAGGGCAGGACCTACTTCGGAACCATTACAATCATCCATGGCACCGCCGGGATTGGAACCCGAAACCTGTGGCACCCAGGGCAAGTGCGGTAGACATTCAGCCTTTCAAGCCCCTGGTCTAATATGACTATGACTATTTCCCCACACCACATCATTGTGCCTGGAGCTGAGTTGACCCTATACAATTGGTCTAATATGACTACTACTACTACACCACGCTACATCATTGTACCTGGAGCTGAGTTGATCCTATACAATTGGTATAATATGACTATTACTACCACCCCCACCACATCACTATGCCTGGAATTGAGTTGCCCAAAACAGTTTGAGAATGATATGGTGTGAAGTCTTATTGTGCTCTGTGACGCTCTACAATCATATGAGACAGGTCCTAAGGCTTAAAGTGGATTCCTAACTACTACAAAGAACCACGGGACTCTCTAACCCGAAACCTGTTTCATCAAACTCCAGAGCGTTAGACACGCGGCCATTCAGTCCCTGGTAATATGACTACTACTACACCACAACACAGCAGTGCCCAGAGCTGAGTTGTCCCTATATAGTTGTTCTGATATGGTTGTAGAACATTGGACATAAAGGGACGTTGGGGACTGTTGGGGGACGTTGAGACAGAACAGAAGGCAGAAGGCCATGGTCCAATATGAATTGTAGTGCCAGGGTGTAGGAATTAACCCATAATTAAAAATTAAAAAAAAATAAAAAAAATAATTAAAGGGTAATAAAAGAGTATATAATTAATATTATTAGACTTTCCCTGAATTTTATAATCTTTAATGATTAGTAAGGTATAATAGTTTTCAAAGAAATAATTTGAAATCATTAAATCTAAAATAAAATTATTAGGTTAAATTTCGAATTATTTTTTTATACATTAATAAAAATTCTGTACAATTTACATTTTTGACACATTAAATTAAGTAAAGATATTTCTTAGTCTATTTTTTTTTTTATTTATTCTTTTCATATGCGACAAACAAAACCAGCTTTTTATGTAAAGCGCTTATGAATAAACTTCATGCCATGAATGAATGGATAAATCCACTTTTATGATATTGCCATTGTATCTAAAAATCGCACAATGTTTCCTTCAGAAATAACAAATTTCTTTTTTTTTTTATTTCAATCTTTTGCGTATTATATTTAAAAGGAATCCAATTTTATTTATCCTGAGTGTTTCGAGAAAATGGATCAGTTGGTATATCATTTTTGAACCCGAAGTAATCAATGACACATATAAAGATTAAAGTCATTCATTTTAGAGCGTTTTAAATTGTAATGGACTTCCGTTATACATTTTTATTGAATCAGCTCTCATTTTAAATTGGAAGTACAATATGCTTCAGGGACTTCATACAATGCATTTCGCGATACAAAAAGAGCAATAAAGGTTGATAAGAGGTGGATTTCATTTGCTTATTTGCATTTGGATATCCCAATGGAAAATAAAGCTCTTTTTGTAAACCAATATGAGACACATTCCATCTATGCCTTTGTCGCTCGAAACAGAACATGAATCTGAATAAATATTGACTAGAAACAGACAGTTTAGTTCAACGTGAATTGGAGCTATATGATCATAGTTGATTCGTAATATTTGCACAAAGTTATTTCGTTTGCCATTGTTGTATTGTAGCACAATGCATGAAATATGTATTAAATGGGCATCTTTGAAATACGAATAAGTTACTATAGTAACCGACTTTTGAATTATTCAGGTATATTTGTGTAGCAAAATTTGAAATAAATAAAGAAATCTCACGGGGTTAAACATAAACGGCTTTTTGTTTTCTGATTTTTAAAGCTTAAATGTCAGACAAATAATACATTGTATAAGAATGTTTAATCTGCACCATATTTATAGTTAATATAATTATACACATTTCCGTATATATGAAAGTAAACACAAAATTCATATTATTTAATAATTACTATATTCTCACAAAAATCAGAAATATTATTTTAAATTTATAATTTTATTTGATTTTCAGTGTATAGATAACCAATACAATACAAGATCCGACAATGTAAAATAATTTTAAATCATTAAATCTAAAGTAAAATTAGGAGGAAAAAATTAATTTTCTTATTAATTAATAAAACAATCTATACAAATTACATCCGTATTAAAGTAGAAAATTTTTACCACATTCAAATACGTAGAAGAAAAATTTTTTAATTAATTTTTTATTCATTCTTTTAAATATGCGATAAAATAAACCTTCTTTTATTCGAAATGCTTATGAATAAACTTCATACGACGAATGAATGTTAAAATGCACTTTCATGATATTGTCATTGTTATCTAAAAATGGCAAAATGTTTCTTTCGAAATAACAATTTTCCTTTTTTATTTGAATCTTATGCGTATTATATTTAAAGGAATCCAATTTTATTTACCGTGAGTGTTTCATAAATTGATCAGTTGATCTATCATTTTGCGTGAGAGACCCGAAGTAATCAATGACACATGTAAAGATTAAAGTCATTCATTTTAAAACGTTTTAAATTGTAATGGACTTCCGTACAATATGTTTCAGGGGACTTCATGCAACGCCTTTCGTGATACAAAAAGAGCAATAAAGGTTGATACGAGGTAGATTTCATTTGCTTATTTGCATTTGGATATCCCAATGGAAAATAAAGCTCTTTTGTAAACCAATACGAGACACATTACATCTATGCATCTGTCGCTCGAAACAGAACATGAATCTGAATAAATATTGACTAGAACCAGACAGTTTAGTTCAACATGAATTGGAGCAATTTGATCATAGTTGATTCGTAATATTTGCACAGAGTTATTTCGTTTTCCATTGCTGTATTGTAGCACAATGTATGAAATATGTATTAAATGGACATCTCTGAAATACGAATAAGTTAACCGGGCTCAAACCAAAACTAGTGGCACCGAATTCCAGAGCGCTTGACACTTTTTAGCCATTCAATGCAACCACGGTCTAATATGACTATGACTATTAAACCACACCACATCAATGTACCTAGAGTTGAGTTGCCCCTATATAGTTGGTTTTGTATGATTGTATAATAGAACGTTGGACGAAGAGCTAACAATACACTACATCGTAAAAAAAGGAAACATCTCCAGTTCGGAATCTAACAAAAGGCAGAAGGCCATGTCCAACATCGTCTGTAATGCCAGGGAGTTAGTTAGTTTTTGTAACTATTATTGTTAGGCCTTTTGTCAAATTTATACACTTTAATGATTAGAAAAGTATAATAGTTTTAAAAAAAAATTTTTTATATCTAAATAAAATTAGGAGGATAAGCTTAAATTTTTATAAAATAAAAAGTCTATATAAATCACATCCTTATAAAAATAGTTAATTGTTACCACATTATAATAAGTAGAAGAAAAATTTTAAACTATTATTTTATTATTTATTCTTTACATATGCGATAAACAAAACCAGCTTTTATGTGAAACGTTTATGAATAAACTTCATACGATGAATAAATGGATAAATCCACTTTTATGATATTGTCATTGGTATCTAAAAATGGCATAATGTTTCTTTCAAAATAACAATTTTCCTTTTTTATTTCAATCTTCCGCGTATTATATTTAAAGGAATCCAATTTTATTTGCCGTGAGTGTTTCAAGAAAATTGATCAGTTGATATATCATTTTGCGAGAGAACCCGAAGTAATCAATGACTCATGTAAAGATTAAAGTCATTCATTTCAGAGCGTTTTAAATTGTAATGGACTTCCGTTATACATTTTTATTGGGGCAGCTCTCATTTTAAATTGGAAGTACAATATGCTTCAGGAACTTCATGCAACGCATTTTTGCGATGGAAAAAGAGCAATAAAGGTTGATACGAGGTGGATTTCATTTGCTTATTTGCATTTAGATATCCCAATGGAAAATAAAGCTCTTTTGTAAACCAATATGAGACACGTTCCATCTATGCCTCTGTCGCTCGAAACAGAACATGAATCTGAATAAATATTGACTAGAAACAGACAGTTTAGTTCAACATGAATTGGAGCTATTTGATCATAGTTGATTCGTAATATTTGCACAGCGTTATTTCGTTTGCCATTGTTGTATTGTAGCACAATGCAGGAAATTAAATGGGCATCTTTGAAATACGAATAAGTTACTATAGTAACGGACTTTTGAATTATTCAGGTATATTTGTGTAGCATAATTTGAAATGAATGTGAAAGAAATCTTACGGGGTTAAACATAAACTTTTTTTTATTTCATGATTTTAAAGCTTAAATGTCAGACAAATAATATCTTGTATGAGAATGTTTAACCTGTACCTAATTATTGTTAATACAATTAAAAATATTTTCCTTTTATGAAAAGTAAATATAAAATTCATATTTATGTATTTATCATTATATTCTGACAAAAAATTAGAAATATTATTGTTAATTTATTATTTTATTTGATTTTCGGTGTATTGAAAAGAAATACAATACATCATCCGAAAATAATTAATGAAATATAGTTTTTAATCTGCACCATAATTATAGTTAATATAATTAAATACATTTCTGTAAAAAAAGTAAACACAAAATTAGTAGTTATTTATTAGATATAATATTTTTGTAAAAATCATATTATAATTAATTTATTATTTTATTTAATGTATAGTGTATTGAGAACAAATACAATACATGACCCTATAATGTAAAATAATTTTAAATCATTGAATCTAAAGTAAAATTAGAGGCTAAATTAATTATTTTTTTATAAATTAATAAAAAAATCTCTACAAATTACATTCGTATAAAAATAGTGAGTTGTTACCACATTAAAATATATAGAAGAAGAATTTCTTAAATTTATTTTTTATTCATTCTTTATATATGCGATAAACAAAACTGCTTTTATTTGAAATGCTTATGAATAACTTCATATGTTGAATGTATGGTTAAATCCACTTTTATGATATTGTCATTGGTATCTAAAAATGGCATAATGTTTCCTCCAGCAATAACAATTTTCCTTTTTTATTTCAATCTTACGCGTATTATATTTAAAGAAATCCAATTGTATTTGCCGTGAGTGTTTCAAGAAAATTGATCAGTTGATATATCATTTTGCTAGAGAACCCGAAGTAATCAATGACACATGTAAAGATTAAAGTCATTCATTTTAGAGCGTTTTAAATTGTAATGGACTTCCGTTATACATTTTTATTGAGGCAGCTCTCATTTTAAATTGGAAGTACAATATGCTTCAGGGACTTCATGCAACGCATTTTGCGATGGAAAAAGAGCAATAAAGGTTGATACGAGGTTGATTTCATTTGCTTATTTGCATTTGGATATCCCAATGGAAAATAAAGCTCTTTTGTAAACCAATATGAGACACGTTCCATCTATGCCTCTGTCGCTCGAAACAGAACACGAATCTGAATAAATATTGACTAGAAACAGACAGTTTAGTTCAACAGGAATTGGAGCTATTTGATCATAGTTGATTCGTAATATTTGCACAGCGTTATTTCGTTTGCCATTGTTGTATTGTAGCACAATGCATGAAATATGTATTAAATGGGCATCTTTGAAATACGAGTAAGTTACTATAGTAACCGACTTTTGAATTATTCAGGTATATTTGTGTAGCATAATTTGAAATGAATGTGAAAGAAATCTCACTTTAAACATAAACGGCTTTTTTGTTTTCTGATTTTTAAAGCTTAAATGTCAGACAAATGAAATACATTGTATAAAATGTTTAATCTGCACCATAAATATAATTAATATAATGATACACATCTCTGTAATTATGAAAGTAAACAAAAATTTCATTCTATTTAATAATTACTATATTTCCAAAAAATCAAAAGTATTATTTTAAATTTATTATTTTATTTGATTTCAGTTTATCGAAAAGAAATGCAATACATGATCCGAAAATAATTAATTAAATTATATTTAAATTATTTAATCTGCATCATAATTATAGTTAATATAATTAAATACATTTCTGTAATTACTAAAGTAAACACAAAAAAATTAATTTATTTATTAATTATACTATTCTAAAAATCAAAAATATTATTATTAATTTATCCTTTTATTTAATTTTCTTTGAATTGATAACAAATACAATACATGATACGATAATGTAAAATAATTTTAAATCATTAAATCTAAAGTAAAATTAGAGGCCAAATTTAATTTTTTTTATCAATTAATAAAAAATCTATACAAATTACATCCTTATAAAAAAGAGTTAATTGTTACTACATTATAATAATAAGAAGAATAAATTATTTAATGTTTTTATATTTATTCTTTTAGATATCCGATAAACAAAACCAACTTTTATGTGAAACGTTTATGAATAACTTCATAACGATGAAGTTTGGATAAATCCCCTTTTATGATATTGTCATTGGTATCTAACAATGGCACAATGTTTCTTTACCAAAATAACAGTTTTCCTTTTTTTTATTTCAATTTTCCCGCATTATATTTAAAGGAATCCAATTGTATTTACCATGTGTGTTTCGAGAAAAATTGATCAGCTGATATATCATTTTGCGAGATACCCGAAGTAATCAATGACACATGTAAAGATTAAAGTCATTTATTTTAGAGCCTTTTAAATTGTAATGGAGTTCCGTTATCCAGTTTTATTCAGGCAGCTCTCATTTTAAATTGGAAGTACAATATGCTTCAGGGACTTCATGCAACGCATTTCGCAATGGAAAAAGAGCAATAAAGGTTGATACGAGGTGGATTTCATTTGCTTATTTGCATTTAGATATCCCAATGGAAAATAAAGCTCTTTTGTAAACCAATATGAGACACGTTCCATCTATGGATCTCGTCGCTCGAAACAGAACATGAATCTGAATAAATATTGACTAGAAACAGACAGTTTAGTTCAACATGAATTGGAGCTATTTGATCATAGTTGATTCGTAATATTTGCACAGCGTTATTTCGTTTGACATTGTAGTATTGTAGCACAATGCATGAAATGTGTATTGTATAAGAATGTTTTATTCTTCACCTAATTATTGTTAATACTATTAAACATGTTTCCGTGTAATTATGAAAGTAAACAGAATATTTATATTTATTTATTAATCATTATATTCTCAAAACATTAGTATAAATTTACATTTCTTTTAAAAGTTTTTGCAAAAACATTATTAGTATAAAGGAAACATTTATATTTCTTTAACTAACGTACGGTATGCAAAAACTCTCTATTGTCTATTGAAATTAAATACAATAAATGATCCGAAATTTTAGAATTGTTTTATACATATTTTTTTATTTTTAGAGTTATTTTTACATATTTTTGAACGTGTATAATTATTTTTTAAATTTTTATGTTTTTATATATTTTCTTAAAAATTTTTTATTATGGTACAACATTTATTAATGAAAAATGCTAAGTAGATGACAATATTAAAATAATAAACTATATTATTAAAACTACTCAAAAAATTACTACTTTCAAAAATTACTACTCAAAGGTATTTAAAAATAAATAAGAATTTATATCTTATTATTGTTTTGTTAAATATTAAAAAATAACTATTATATCTTTAGAGACTATTTGAAAAATATCAAAAATTGCAAAAACATTTTGAAAATTTTCATGCAGGAAGCTATATATAAAAATCGTTTTTCTAATATTTTGTAGAAATTCCACACACAAATTTGGAATCTTGTAATACATATAGATATTTTCCCACTGCAGATGAATGGTTACATATTTTCAATTTTATTAAATTCCTTTTTAATACTCTTAAATTTCTCTTAATTTAATCGATAACATTTCCTTTCATGAAAAGGTTTTTTAAAAAATATAGTAAGATACATTGCCTGAATATTTTATTATATTTTTTTTAAACAATTTCCATTCAAAATTCTAGTTTATTTTATCTAATATTAATTTAAATGGCAATTTAAACTTTTAAAAGATAATATTTTATCAAAACTTTGTTTTAAATCAAAAGATTGTGAAAAATAATATGAATTTCTACATTTTGAGATTCTGAATTTATCAAATCATTTGATGATAGTTGTCTTTTTTAGATTTATAATAAAATTAATGTTCCAGTACAATTACAATTACAATCTCATATTTTGTAGAAATTCGTCACACAAATGTGGAGTCTTATAATACATATGGGCATTTTCACAACGCGAACGTATGGTAAAACATTTTAATTTAATTAAATACTTCTGATATTTATTTCTCTAACCCACTATTTAAAGAATCAAAAGAGTTAATAAGGTATTTTTTAATTTCTCTTAATTTAGTTGATAACATTTTTATTTCATAAAAAACTTATCTTAGAAAATATATTAAGAAATATTTCCCAAATATTTTATTTTATTTAAAAAATATTCCATAAAAATCTAGTTTTTTTTTGTCTTAATTTAAATATAACTTACAGGAAAATTAAATCTTTTAAGAATGCAATATTTTATCAAACTTTTCTTTTAGAAAAATTGATTGGAATAAATAATATGAATTTCTACATTTTGAGATTCACAATTTATCAAATCAATTGATGATAGTTTTTTTTCTTGTATATTTATAGTAAATTTAATTTTTGTTTCATTACAATTAATTAAATCTTTTTAAATTTTTATTATTAAATCTTTATAAAATCTTTAAAAATTGAATATTTTACAAAACTTTTTTTTTTTTTAGAATTCAAATATTTTTATATCATAACTAATATGACAAATATGCATAATATCAAAAATTATGTTCATATATTCTCGTTTTTCGTTTGATGCAATACAATAAAAATATTTAATATTCTTCAGTATTTTTAACTGTCAGAAACAATACTCGTTTTTCAAAAATAACCGTAGAAAAAAGCATTTTTCAAAAATGAGCTTTTAGTTCTCGCAAAAGCTTATCTCAGCGGACTGGAAAGAACACCGCGTTGTCTAAAATATGTCTTTCTACCAATAAAAGTCATATTAAAATGAAAAAAAAAAAATGACAATGCCTGCTTTTTATTATTTCACGGAAATAGCATCGCAATCGAGAAAATTATATTTGACACTGACTTTCCTTTGTGTTAGGAGATCGAACAGCGAAGTAATGCGATATTCTGCACACGCGTCGCTATCAATATGTGACAAAAATATTTTTAAAAATTAAATACTTTTTACTCTTGAATAATTTCTATTCGCATTCGCTTTCCTTAAAAAAACTCTTAAGACAAATTAATATTTACAAAAATACAAAATTCATGAAATGTGAAGATAGTTATTATTAATAGTTTCTATTCGCAATGCTTCAAAATAATTCAAAGCCGAATTGATATTCACAATGTCATTCCTGAAATGTGAAGATAGTTATTATAATATTAATAAGATAAACTTTAATTTCAGAAGCAATTTTTTACTATTCGTTATTATAGAACAGCAAATGATTTTATTTCTTTTTTAAAAATGAATATTTAATTCTCGTAAAATCAATAGAAAATTCATCAGTATTTAATTCTATTTAATTCTCGTAAAGTCCCTCAGAAAACTCATCAAATTCCGTACTTAATTAGAAAATTCACCACTATTTAGTTTTTAATTCTCGTAAAGTGTAAAAATTCATCAGTATTTAGTTCAATAATTCTCGTAAAATGAAAATTCACCACTATTTAGTTCAGTTTAATTCTAAAGTCGTAAAAATTCATCAGTCCAATTCTCGTAAAGTCCAGAAAATTCATCAAAGTCCATATTTAGTTCAGTTTAATTCTCGTAAAGTCCGTAGAAAATTCATCAGTATTTAGTTCAGTTTAATTTCGTAAAGTTCAATTAAGTTTAATTCCGTTTCATTCTCTCGTAAAGTCCATAGAAAATTCATCACTATTTAGTTCAAATTAAAGTTCATCAGTATTTAATTCCGTTTCATTCTTAAAGTCCGTATTCATAAAATTCTCAAAAAAATTAACCTTAGCGTGATATACACTTTTATGGAATATATAGCATATTTATTTTGTAAATAGGCCATTTTAGTTTATGAATCAAAAAAAGGCTTAATAGCATTGTATCTCTTACTGTGTTGTTACTAAATAATTTTTTTAGTTTAAATGTTATTTCAATGCAAAAGATATATTATATGACCTGTCATTGACTGAAAATTGAAGAATTTATTGTAAACGGAAATAAACTTTTAATGTAATTAGGTGTTTAATGCAGATTATTCACTGCCTTTTCCTTTAAATTTATTTAATTTTATATAAACAATTATAAAATATAATCATTTTCTAAGAAAAAAATCACTTCTTTGATTTTATATACAATACAATATTTATTTTGTGAATAGACCATTTAGTTTATGAATCAAAAAAGGTAAATACCATTATTTATCGTACTGTGATATTACTAAATATTTTTTATAGTTTAAATGCCATTTTAATGCAAATGATAAAATATTATCTTTCATTGACTGAAAAGTAAAGATTCTATTATAAACGAAAATGGATTGTTAAATTAATTCGATGGTTAATGCGTATTATGAACTGCCTTTTCTATTAAATTTATTTAGTTTTATGTAAAAAAATATAAAATATTATGATAACAATATTTAATTATTATAATATGCCTACATCGTTAAAATAATAGTATAATAATAATATTTTATATTTAAATATGTAATAAAATAAAATAAAAATTCAATGATAATAAAAATTTAAAAAAATATAAAATTAAATGAAATTTAAATTAAATTACTTTCATACAATGATAATCATTTAATATAATATAACGATTTTCAAAAAATATAATGGTTAATAAATAAAAAATAAAATGATAAAATATAATGATTTTCTAAATACAAATCACTCTTTGATTGCTTATAGAATACTTTTCTGTACTTTGTAAAACTATTTTATCGTCGTTTATGCTCAAATAAGGTTTTGTTGTCTGTTATACAAATACAATCTTTTATGCGGTTAGAAATCAATAAATCATTTTCATTCCAGATATATTTCTGAATATTTATTTTCTGCCTAAATAATAAACAGGGATTTACTATCATTTCAACAATGTAATTACAATAAAAGCACTTGCATCCATTTTTTTTAAATAACATTTAAAATTATTTAAAAATATATACGTAAATATGTTTTGCTTTTCTTAAATTATCGGGTTTTTTCAAATCATGCATAATTTATTTGAAATTGGTTATTTATTTCAGAAGCAATAAAACGTGCTTACTCGGAATTATGGCTAAGTACCCTTTTCACCGAGAAAATTGAAATATAAAGACTTCTTATCACAATTGTTACTACTTTGACAAAATGTATTTCAAAAAAGCACCTGCGTGGTACTTGGAAATAAAATTATTGAATGGAATATGAATGAATTTTCATTATTGCATTTCTCAATAGCATTTTTTTTTTTTTTTTACTTATTTTATTATTTTTTATTTTATTTTATTTTTATACAACAATAGTACTCATTGTAATTGAGTAGTTATATTTTGTTCGTTGCTTTGACAAAAATTATTACATGAATTTACAGTATTATTCCATTATTGGCCCGCACATGAGAACTATCACTACATAAATTTGATTATATATACCCTTGATAGGGACTTGATGGCCAATTGACCAGCGCTCGGTGGTAAAGTCTTTGAGTTCGAGTCCCGGCGGTACCGTGGATATTTGCAGCGGTTTGAAATCGTAGGACCCGGTCAAAGATGACAATTGGGTGTAGGACAGACGACCTATCCCCGTAGACAGAAAAGCTCTTCAATTTCCTGTAGACAGACGGCCATTGTTCAACATGGACTATAATGCTGGACAGTTATCTAGTGAGTTAGTATCCCTACTTATTTTTGCTCTTGTTTGCCTTATAAGTTAGAAAAGTCTTATATATGATGATGTATAGTCTCCGGAAACTGCATATTACCATTATCAAGTTGATGTAAATCTGTTCACATGAATTGCAGTTTTATAATCCTAAAAAACTTTAAAGCATAATGCAGTAGAAAAAAAATGTAAGAAACCATTCAAGTTTCTTTTAAAAAAATAACTAGTGCAACGTCATAAATGGTAGAAAAATACAATACCGCGCGTGAAAACTATATCTTCTGTTAAAAGTTTTACTAAAAGTTCAGTCAGTCAGTAGTATTACACTTAATCAGTAATAATCAGTAGTATTACACTTAATCAGTAATAATCAGTAGTATTACACTTAATCAGTAATAATCAGTAGTATTACACTTAATCAGTAATAATCAGTAATAACCAGTAATAACCAGTAGTATTACACTTAATCAGTAATAATCAGTAACCAGTAATAATCAGTAGTATTACACTTAATCAGTAATAATCAGTAGTATTACACTTAATCTGTAATAACCAGTAGTATTACACTTAATCAGTAATAACCAGTAGTATTACACTTAATCAGTAATAACCAGTAGTATTACACTTAATCAGTAATAACCAGTAGTATTACACTTAATCAGTAATAATCAGTAATAATCAGTATTACACAGTTAATCAGTAATAATCAGTAGTATTACACTAAAGATAGATTATTTCTAATTAATTCACTTATATTGAATTTCAATAATCACATTATGGAGCTTTATCATTCAAAGAGTTAAATAGGATCGATAACTCTCGAAACCACTTTTTATGTAAAAGAATTATTTTTTCCACATATCTTTATTACTATATATCACAATGAAAAATAAATACTAAATCTAAAACAAAAAAAAAAAAAAAAATTTTCATATTTAAAACTGAAGGGAAAATAAAAAATTCTTATAACTTGCAATCAAACTGAGAAAAAAAATTATTATTATACCTCAGATATCTTTTCAAATTTCTTGCAATTAAAACAATTGGACAGTTACATATTTTTACATTTATATTCTCCAATCCTATGCTTCCTTTAAATGAAAAGAAAAGAAACCGCTAATTCTAACCGTAATCTAAGGTTTGTTTAAAGGGAATATTTTTGCAACATAAGTTGTTGACGCGTTTAATGAAAGGTTTCATTAGCACATTTATTCATAATGAATTTGCCCATTAGCGGAATTAACGGTTTGCCATAAAAGAGACAAGCCGTTACTAATGATAGATTCTCACGTGATACTTTCAACTTGGCTTTTGCATTTCGTGTGTTTGGGAAACCAAAAAATGTTTTTTATTTGATGATGCTTTTGGTAAATTTTTTTTTCCTTTTTTTGATTTATAGTTGGGGAAAACATTCAGGATAAATGTTGTTGCTGTAAAACAGTTGGTTATGCTTCGAAACTCATTAAACATGCATTTTAGCTGTATACGAAAACATTTTTTCGTGACTTTTTTTTTATGACTCAGTGGCATGGGAATAAAAAGGAAATTTTTATTTTTTTTTATTTTGTTATCAAAACAAATTTAGAAATTAAAAGCCTAATTAGGTATAAATATTGAAGACATATGGAAATGTGACCTTAATTCGTTTTAATTAGTTACAAATGTACTCTAAACAAATAAATATAAAATGTATATTGCAATTAAATAACATTTTTACATTAAAATTATCATTTTAAATCTTAAATATTAATTAAAATCAGCATTATTTTGTGATTATAATAAAAGATTTTTTTCTTATTTATGAAATATATTTATAAATTCAAAATTGGAGGATTTCATTATATGATTTAAATAAATGTTCAATAATTTGAGAATGCTAATGAGCTATCTATCACAAGCAGTTTTTATGAATGAACTACACTTTAATTATAATATAAATAAATTTTATCTATCAATTATTGATGCTATAAATATTAATATATTAGCAGTGTATTTGCATAATTTAAAATTTTAAAAATTTGTCTTTAAGTTATATTTTCTATAAAAAAGTATGTTATTTTGAATAGTTTCTTAAAATAAAATATTTTTTTTTTTTTCTGTGTTTATAACATCTTGTTTTTGTAATTTTTATTACTCTAAGTTATTGTTTATTACATTTTATATTTTTTCTAATTATTGTTCTTTATAACTTAAGTATTTCTATTAATATTATTATTTGCTAAAATTTTATTTTTCTTTAGGGAAAAAAATGAACATCTTCTAAACAAGCTTTATAATAGCTGTTAAAAAGCTTTTTATAAAAGCAGTAAAGATAAAAAATACTTTATTACTCTATTAGCGTGTTTTGTAAATTTAATTTATTGAAAGTGTTATAGATTTTCAAAACGCTTCGTGAAGATTTAATTAGATTCGTGTAATTTTAAAGGAGAATTTCTTTCAATCACCCGGATTTTTTTCACCCGGAATAATTACTCAGAAAATGTTATTTAAAAAAAAATTAAACAAATAAGAATTAAAAAATATTATGATTTAAATAAATAACATATTTTATGATAAATAATATTTTTAAATAAATGCTATAAAACCATTAATATTTGAAAAAAAAAGCAACATAATTTAAATAAATGAAATTTTTAGTTAAAGAAATATTTTTAAATAACTTTTAATAAACAAATCTTAATATTCAAAAAACAAAAATATTTTTATATAACAATTTTTATGTTAAACTTTTTTCTCATAACTTAAAAAATAGTTTGATTATAAACATATTTGAGAATAGACATTTAGACACGAAATGCAGCTATCTGAAAATCAATAATCATAAACCCCTTTACAAAATAATAATTACTGGATATTCATAACCATATTTGAAAATAGACATAAAATCCTAAATAAAATTACTTAGTGATATTTGAAAATTATCAAACATGAAACAAATCGTAAATATATCTACGTCTGAATACACAATAATTTTTAGGATATGCATAAAAAAAAACATTAGGTGAACATAAAATCACACTTACTTTTCTCCACATATGTCCTATCGATCGGATATCCGGACACAGGGCATCTAATGGTGACTGTCGTTCCTGCCACGACAGTTAAATTTCCCATCGGCCTTATGAAAGGTGGACCGAACACATCAATCCTGGCCGAGTGGCTGACCGTTCCGACGTCATTGCGGGCCTCGCAGCCATAAAGTCCTCCATCTGATACTGCGAGGTCGGTGATGTTGACATAGCTGACAACAGAGCCATCCAGATGAACGTAGTCTCCGGTTTTTACGTCTTGATTCGGATAACTGCTCGCCATCAAGTGTCCAGGAGATTTGCGGCAGCGGAGAGCCACTTGCGGAGCAGTGCAAGGACACTAATTGTCCGGGCATGTGGATTTGGTCGGGGAATATTCGGATGAATGTAGGCATTTCCTCTGTAAGTAACAAGTCGTTGTATTATAACAGTTAACATTGTAGCATAACATAATGATTTGCATTTTATCATACTAAATTATCAAACCATATTCATAATCTGAACTGTTAATTTTTTTAATAAGTGTAATTTATCCTGTCGTTATGTTATAATTATTCCCAGACAAAAATAGTTATAACTAACGTTATGTTAAAACTATCCCAGAATTAATAGTTATAACTATCCCAGAAATAAATAGTTATAACTAACGTTATGTTATAACTATCCCAGAATAAACCCATAATTCCGTCAATATAAAATAAAATGGCCATAAATTTAATTCGTCTTATTTCATACAAAATTTTCAAACCAAATTTATAATGTTAAATGTTATTTTTTTAATAATTGTAATTTATCAATAGCAATATTTTTGTATCATATTTGTTCCTATTTCTGATTCAGTATCTTAGATTTCAATGTTCAAACATTGTTTTTCAGTTACTAAGTAGTTTAATTAAAAAAAAAAAGCAGTATATAATTTCAGTTCTCTGCTTAAATTTGTCCAGAAGATTTGGAAGATTTGGGGGGGATATGGAGAGCCACTTGCGGAGCAGTGCAAGGACACTAATTGCCCGGGCATGTGGATTTGGTCGGGGAATATTCGGATGAATGCAGGCATTTCCTCTGTAAAGTAACAAGTCGTTGTATTATAGCTATCGCTATAAATGCTACAGTTTTATGTCAACATGATATAAAACGGGCATACATTTAATTCGTCTTATTTCATATTAAACTTTCAAACCAAATTCATTATCTGAAATGTTAATTTCTTATTAAGTATCATTTATCAATAGCTACATATTTTTATCGTATTTGTTCATTAGAGGGGAAAAAAGTAGTTATCTCTATTCATGATACACCTTCGTGTATCTGAATACAGATAACTACTTTTATCCTGATAATTTTTAAATTACATTGTGAAAAAATGTGTATTTAAATAATAATATAAGCTCTTATTTAAATGTTTTTTATTTCTTTTTAAATAGACTTGTACCTCAGGTTTCAATATTTAAACATTTTTTTAAGTAGTCTATTTTTATTAAAGGGAATTATTAAAAAAAAAACAGTATAAAACTTCAGTTCTTTGTGTGAAAGTTCCCCAGAAGATTTGGAGTATTTGTAAGGGGGTGATATCAAATTAAGAGATACCGATGGATAAAGGCAGGGATTCAAATTGTACGGGCACATTATGAATTTGATCCGAAAATACTTGAATCAATGTAGACATCTTCTTTATAAAGTATCAAATAGAGACATTCAAATATAATTACTGTGATAGGTTTGTAACTATAAAATTCAGTTCATTGTTTAAATTTATCCAAAACATTTGGGAATATTTTATAAGAATGGAGAAATACATATGGATTAATGCATGTACGCAAATTGGCTGGGCATATGAATTTGATCCGGAAATATTTGGATGGATGTAGACATTTTCTTTGTAAAGTAACAAATAAAAGTATTTAAATATACGAGTAGTTACTGGAATTGTTTTGTAACTATAAGACTGATTTCTTTGTTTAAATTTGTCCAAAAAGTTTTTGGAATATTTGGGGGATGAAGAGATACTGATGGAGCAATGCATGCACGCATATTGTTCGGGCATGTGAATTTGATCTGAAAATATCTGAATGGATGTAGATAGAGATATGTTTGTAACTATAAGATATTTCGTGTATTAATTCAAACCTCCTAATTTGATATTAATTTTTCGTAATTTGAAATATTTTTCCAATAAATATTATTGCTCAGTAATAATATGTATTATTATCAGTATATATTTATAATTGGGTACTTTTTCGTATTAGAATTTTTTTTTCCATTTACTAAATGGTGTAATTCCGTTAAATGAGATAAATTAAAAATGATGTTGATCAATTTCAGTTTCATGTTTAAGTTTGCTTCCTACATTATTCTTTCTAATGTAATAATTGATCAATTATCGCATTATCGGGATATTACATTGCATTTATCAATTATTACATATTGCAATAGTTGTATTTACTAATTATTACAATGCATAAAAATAAATTTATTTGAAATATTTACATTAATTATAATATTATTTACGTAATTTAATGATTTTATATTATTCATTTATTAGATTATCACAAAATGCTTTTAATGCGTTAATTACATCAATTTACATTCATTAGGAACTTTCACAGAAATGTAAACGTTAACTGTTATATAACAATTTATAATTGTCAGTTAAACTATTTATTTTACTAAGTGACCTTCGATTATTTTATATATAATTTCTTTAGGATTGTTAGAAATGTTTGAGATAATTACAATTACCTATATTAATTTGGAATGTTATGCATAAATTATATTTTGTAATTGTTTTTCTTCACTAAATTCAACATTCTAAAGCGTTTTTTATCCTCTTATTTATATTATATAAAATTTATATATTGATTTTATTTTAATCATACAATTTTTTACAATCTTTACTTAGTGAACCAAATATTTCTTTTAGAATTTTAAAATGATTCGAGAACATACACTTTAAAAGTCTGTAATATTATGTAATTTTGTATACGAACTGGTTTAATAACATTGATGTAAAAAAAATAGTAAATATTATTCAATTTTGTGACAATAAAATATAAAGTGATATAGAAAAAAATTGCGAACTTTACTTATTTTACAATGCTTTCGTTATAGCCTCATCCACTAATTAGTATTTTAAATAAAATCCCCTTTAACAAAATTAATTTGTATGTTTACGCTCAATTAATTTGCTTTCAAAGATTAAATGCAAATATGAAATTTGTGATTTTTTACTAAATCACATTAATTAATAATATTTTATGATGAAATACAAAAATGTATACTACTCTGAAATGCAAAACCATTTTATTTCAGTAACATCATTTTTTTTAAATGTTCAAATTATATTATCTTAAAAGACATAAATATATTACTTATTGAAAATTCTGATTAATAAATTACTAGAATTTTTGTAATTAATAAGGTGTTATCTATATTCATTATACACGAAGAAATTTTCTCAATTGCCTTTTGAAAAACGTATGCTTAAATAAAAACATAAACTCTTATTTAAATGCCCTTATTTAGTTTTAAACGGACTTGCAGTTAACAGATCCAATACGTGTAACCATGACCCAAATTAAAAAGTGTTAATATTGAATTCATTGTCAAGATTTGAAATATTTAATAATAATGTTTTTCTTAATTCTTTGAAAAATTATTTAAATATAAATAGTATATATATGTAAAAAATATTATATAAAAAAAAACATAATTTACTATAAATATTTTTAATTCAATTTTCCAAGATTAATTCCATAATCATTTTCTCAGTAAAATAATTTATACCTCTTGAACCAAATAAAATAATGTAATTGTATACATAAATAAAATGTTGTGATACGGAATATAAATGTAATACCATATATCTGGATAACGTAGACTTGCTTGATTATTAACAAATGTCCAACATGATATTGTATATATCATATTTAATTAGATAATATAGATTTAATCGTAAACCTGTATTTATATTCCTATTTAAAAGGAATTCACTGTTCATCAGCTAGCTAAAATTCAAGAATTAGAAACAAAGGACTTTGAGGAAACAATTTATATCAAGGATTTAATATAGAACAGCGAACACAGAATCGTAACACAGCACTCACAAATTTAATTTAAGTTCTAAATGAACACTTAATTAAAATTGCAACTATATTGCAATAACTAATTTTAATTGCAATAAGTACTAGACACATTTAATAGCGGTCATGGGATGTTGAAATGAAGGTCTTCACATAAAACATTTTAGTCGATAAGAACCTGCGTTTGTCAGTATTTTTATAACTTAAAACATTCAATTTAATGAATATTAGTAGAAACATAAAATGATATTCGTTGTTGATATCAATAATTGCAATAAGTACTAGACGCATTTATAACTTTCATGGGATGTTGAAATATAGGTCTTCACTCAAAGCATTTTAATCGATAAGCATTTGTGTTTCAATAACTAAAAACATTCAACTTCATACATATTAATAGAAACAGAAAATGATATTCGTTGTTGATATCAATAATTGCAATATAGCAATAATTAATCTTAATTGCAATATGTACTAGACGCATTTATAACTTTTCATGGGATGTTGAAATCTTGGTCTTCACACAAAACATTTTTTAGTCGATACGCGTTTGTGCTTGTCAGTATTTTTATAAACATTCAACTTCATACATATTATTAGAAATAGAAAATGATATTCGTTGTTGATAAAAATAATTTCAATAATTAATCTTAATTACAAAATACTAGACGCATTTATAGCTTTCATGGGATGTTGAAATATAGGTCTTCATACAAAACTTTTTTAATCGATAAGCATTTGTATTTTAATAACTAAAAACATTCAACTTCATACCTATTAATAGAATGAGAAAATGATATTCGTTGTTGATATCAATAATTGCAATAATTAATCGTAATTGCAAGAAGTACTAGAAGCATTTATAGCTTTCATGGTATGTTGAAATATAGGTCTTCACGTAAAACATTTTAGTCGATAAGCATTTGTGTCAGTATTTTTACAACTTAAAACATTCAACTTCATACATATTAATAGAAACAGAAAATGATATTCCTTGTTGATAAGAGAAGTGATACTATAAAATTCACTGTATTATATATCTGCATTTTCCTATACGCGTAAAAGTGGTTGCTTCAATTAACTTAACAAAACATTTCCAATACAAAATGCAAGGCAGAAATACAAGTTTGAACAAAGATTTCTCCTTTTTTCCATTTAGGCATTTTTCCAGCAGGGATTTTCAATACAAATTTGGGCGACTTCACCGACGCAGACACCACTTTTACAGTAAAACGACTTATTTTTATGTGCCTTAGACCTATTTGGCGTTCGTTGTTGGCGCCCTGCTACTCGTTGTTGTTGTTTTATGACTGTTGGATTGAGTACACCCGGGAACAGGGAACCGAGTTTCCTTGTTTTTCTCTATTTAAGGAGGGCACTTGGGATACAAATTCTTCTTGGGACAAAAACGTGTTCTGCACGGTAATTGCTTTGCTTTTATTGTCACCTCCTATGGCTGGGGGAATCGACCTTCAGGCGGACGGCAATAAACTTATTGAGTATTCTACAAAGTAAGTTACTTTAAAATAATCAAGTATAAAAATACAAATCTAAAATGTAATAAAATTTTTATACTCAAAATTATCTTCTTCCTTTAACTCTACAACGATATGAAGAATTGATTTAGAATCAGAACATAGTTTCAATTTTAGTCTGTAATTTTTGCTTTATATGCAAAACATATTACTTAATAAAGAAATGTAAAGAAATTTTAAAATGTTCAATTTTAACTCTGATGTTTAAAAATCTTATTGGATTACTTATTAGAATATATATATATATACATAAAGCAATAAAATGATAATATATAATAATCCAATAAAATATATATAATAATAAATATAATAGTGTAATAAAAACTAAACTGCATTCTGATTGTTAAACTATTGTACATGCCCTTACAAATTCAACATTTAAAGTTTAAAATAATTGGTTATAATATCGCATTTTGATATGAACAAATATTCAAATACAAAATGATCTAACAATCAGACTAGAGTTTCAATTCTATTCTGCAAAAGTATTTTGAATTATATGCAAAACTTATTACAAATATTTTAAAATGCTGAATGTTAACGTCCGAAGTTTAAAAATCGTATTGAATTAATTATTATATATATATTCCAGTCCAGTTTGACTCAAACGGATGGATCAACTCTAGATATGAATATGATGAATAATGCAGTCAAACGGCTTCGAGACGATATCTTTTAGTGTCATCTACCTGTAAATTAAATTCATAATGTAATAAAATGAAATTGCATTCTGATTGTTAAACTAGTATATATGCTCTTATAAATTCAACCTTTATAAAATAGTTGGTTATAATGTAGCATTTTGATAACTTTAGGACATGTGACCAAATATTCAAATACATAATTGTCTTACAGTCAGATTAGAGTTTCAATTTTATTCTGCAACAGCATTTTGCTTTATATGCAAAACATATTACTAAAAAATATAAAAAACTCTTAATATATATATATATAAATGAAAATATAAAAAATCTTAATATGCTCAATGTTAAAATCGTACAAATATATATATATATATATATATATATATATATATATATATATATATATATATATATATATATATATATATATATATATATATATATATATATATATATATATATATATATATATATATATATATATATATATATATATATATATGTATATATATATGTATATATACATATATGTATATATATATAAACGTTTATATATATAAAAATATTTATAGCATATTAAGATTTTTTATATTTTCATTTATATATATTTCATAAATATATATGAAATATATATATATTTCATATATATATATATGAAATATATATATATTTCCAAGGTGAATAATTAAGCCCCGTTTGGCTCAAAATGGGCGAATCAACGCCAGCCATGAATGTGATGTTTAATGCAGTCAAAACGGCTGTGCTTCAAGATTAGATACCTTGCAATGTCCTCTAGTAGCACATTAAATTCAATGTAATAAAATGAAACTGCATTCTGATTGTTAAACTATTGCACGTGTTCTTGCAAATTGAAAGTCTTTTGAAGTTTATAATACCATTTAAGTCTTTTTTAATTGACTATAATATTATATTTTGATAACTATGGGAGATATGATCGAATATGCAAATGCAAAATTATAGAGCATCAACGATTTAGAAAAAAGATGCAATGGGTACAAAGATACGATAAATGGTTCCATGTACAGATCTAAATATTCAAGTACTTAAGAATAGAAATATTCTATGAAATACCCTTTTGAAGAATGAGTTTTGAAAAAGAAATATGAAAAGAAATATTATAACATTATTAAAAAAATTATATTATAATTATATGTCATCATTTAATTAAGGAAAACATGGAAATGAAGTCATATTCATAAAAAAGTCTATATCAATGTTCGAAAAGACTGCCGTTATACACAATACACCTTTTATTCTATTAGTATGTCTGCATACAAATTCATTAATTTGAAATACTTTACATGAAAGCATACGATGGTGATACCATTACGTAAATCCAGGAGAATAAAAGGTGGTAGTTTTTAGCTATTATATACCATCTTTTGAAATAAATTCATTTAAGCTTTAAAAACCAATTGATTCAAATTCCAAAGAAACACTTTCATACATTCGAATTTTTTTTACCTGCTAACACTAGGTCAGAAATGCTTCATCATATGTGATGACAGCCATTTTCTGATTTAATAGAATTTCCTTTGCGTACGCTTTAAAAATATTATTTGGCCTTTGAAGAAAGTTCACATTTCGAAACAAGTTATCGTATCTGAGAGCATATCTACTCTATAATTGATAAAATAATGATTCTGTATAAGTTTTTATTTAAATTTTTGGTTATTACAAAATTTAAATTTTCTGTGATTACGACATTTTACTCCTTAGCATATGAGCTGATGAGAACATATGATACACGATACGACAGAATGCAAGGCATCATCATGTAAAGCTTTGGTAACCCATTATTCGCTATAACTGATTCAGTTCGTTAGAAATTTGATTTAAGTATTCAAAATGGATTTAAGTACATTTTGAATGTTAAACTATTGTACTATGGTTAATATTTATATAGTAAAAAAAAAAAACCCATCATAATTCCTATGTAAAAGTAGAACATTCAATATGACGAGTTAACTAGTACTAGCTGTCTAACGAAAATGTCAAAAAAATATTTTATTCACAATTTTCCAATTTCTTAAAATTATCATGCTTCATTGTAGTAATGGATTTTTATTTTATTTATTTATTTTTTAATTAATTGTGTAAAAATTTGCATATGTGAATCTCAAAAAAATACCTGAATTTGATAATTTAACTTGAATTAAATTATAATTCTGGAAAATTAGTGTAGTAAATTTTTAGACTTTGTGTAAATAGTTAAATAATTTAATATTTACTTTAATATTTTTATAACTGTATATATACTTCTTATGGTGATCATTGAGATTGTTTACATTATGGTATGGAATTGAAATTGAATAATTTAATATTTATCTTTAATGTGATTTTTTTGTTATACCAACAAAATTAGTTTTCATGATAAAGTAATTAAATTTTTAAAAATATGAATATAATTGCTTCAATTTAATCAAATATTAAATAATTACCCGAAAAGTGATTTATTAGTAAAAATATAGATTAATTATAAAAGAATAATTAAACTGAATATTGACACATATTTATATGCTGCGTAGTAAAAAATAAAATTAAAAAATCTCATTTATTAATAAAACGAGAAGCATGTATAAGTACTAAATAATGGAGAAAGAAGGATGATGATTAAAGATCGATAATTAAGATTAAATAAACAAAGCCCATATTTTAAACTGCTGCCCCAATTAAGAAAGTGCCCCGTCGCCATGTATCATATTATTACTTTAGAAAAAGAAGAAATATGTCCTTCGAAGTTAGAGAATGGAGTTTAGATGAAGATTGATAGAAAATGCCTTCCAAAACAAACAAAAAAATTCCTCTCCCATACTGAAGCATATGACACTGCCTTTACCGCTTTTTGATAAACGAGCTTTAAAACAACCTCCTCATGGATGATAAAAACATTTTGTTCAATATAGAAGCCAAAATAAAGTTACGACGTTATATACTATGAATCTTTTCTTTTATTTGTTGACTACTTCAATTTGGCAATGCTTTCAAGTAAACATAAAATTTTCATCGTAACGAATTTATGCGATGGAATTCATATTGTTCTAAATACATTCATTTAAAAAATACAAATTCAGTATTTTTAGAACTTTTTTTTTTTTTAGCTTAAAATAAAAAATATATTTTAATTAAATGTATAAGAATTATTTACATTATTATTATTTTTTTGTAATCTTTTCTTTTTATTTGTTGTTCACATTTTTGGCAAAAAACTTTCAAGTAAACATGCAATTTACATAATAACGATGTAATTCATATTGTTCTAAATCCATCCCCTTAAAATACAAATATTTTTAATTTAATGTATAAAAATTCTTTAAAATATATATTTTTAAAAAATATTTTCTTTTTATTTATTAACTTTTTCAATTTGGAAATAATTTCAAGTAAACATGACATTTTCATTGTAAAACGAATTTATGTAATGGAATTGCTAGTGTTCTAAAAACCCATTCATAAAATAAAAATTCGGTATTTTAGAAATTTTTTTAGTTTAAATAAAATTATATTTTAATTTAATATATAAAAATCCCTTTAAAAATTTTTTTTAAATATTTTCTTTTTTTTTTGTTGACTTTTTTAATTTTGGCAATACTTTCAAGTAAACATAAAATTTTCATCATAACGAATATAGGCGAAGGAATTCATATTGTTCTAAATCCATTCATATAAAATAAAAATTCAGTATTCTTAGATGTTTTTTTCAGCTGAAATAAAAATATTTTTTTAATTTACTGCATAAAAATTCCTTTATAAACATCTTTTTTATAATACTTTCTTTTATTTGTTGACTTCTTCAATTCGGCAAATTTTTCAAGTAAAGATAAAATTTTCAACGTAACGAATTTATGCGATGGAGTTCATAATGTTCTAAATTCATTAACTTAAAATAAAAATGCGATTTTTTTAGAATTTTTTTAAAATAAAAACATGTTTTATTTTAAAGTATAAAAATTCCTTTTAAAAATATTTATGATATAAACGTATATATAACTTAATAAAGATATATTTTATGGCTTAATAAAATATATTTATTTTTATTAAGCTGATTATAATACATAATTGGATGTTAAAATATATTTCTAAATTTACCAGTCAATAATTTATACTAGTGATTTTTATGGAAAATCAATTGCAGTGTTTCGTTAAGAAACTTTAAATTATTTATGTGCATTTACTGATGTTGTAGTTATCTAAGCAACTGACATTCTCAAATCGAATACCTTTATAATGTTATATTATTTCATAGTACAGCATTCTAAATTTATTTAACATAAATAATGTTAATAAAATATATAAAAACGCTGACTGTAAAAATTTTGAGCTAATAAATAATCTTAGAAATATTTATAGTATATTTTAAACATTTCACAAATGAATTTTTTATTTTCCATTATTTTCTAATAACAATTAATTTTTAATTTAAGTTAAATTAATTTATTTTTCTTAATCAACTCAAAAAATTTTTTAGAGTGGATATGTGGAAATTTTATTAATATATAGTTTCAGGTTAAACTACATTTTAAATAAAACTTAACTGACGATTCTTTAAGTAACATTTCTTTATATATCTGGATATCTAACACCACCATTTTCTTTTTTATTTTTAACTTCAGCAAGGTCTCATAGTAAATATTCATGTTTCGAAGGTGTGAAATTTAAAAATGATGCATTTAAATATGTTTAACAAACTCTTATTGTTATGTTTATTAAAAAATTCCCATTTTATCAAATCTAAAATTCTGAGTTTCAACATTTCTGTGGCATGTGATATTATCCAGAGATTTAATTAATTACATCGACGAAATGATAAAAACAAAGCTATTTTTAACAGCATCTTAAAACACTTCAAAATTCTATTCAAACTTATTTTTTAAAAATGTCTTCCAATTTCTTTTTTTCCAATATCATCTTTCTTTTCTGTAATAAAAATAAATATATATTCTCCGAATCATTTATTTTTAAGATACTATTATAAATGATATTCCAAAATTTATTTTTCAGTTTTTTTAAAAATTCAAATCACGTTCAAGTTAATAATTAATTCATTTATTTTTTAATTTATTTGAAATACTAAAACACCATACACTATTTTATTTTTTTGAAAGTTTTCATTTTTCTACTCTTTTTTATTTTCTAAAGAACATAGTTTGTTGTAAAATATTTTATTCCCTGAAGATCTTAAAAACTTTGAAAAGTCTTTTGAAGATTTAAAATTTGTTTACATCCATTTAACATATTTTCGTTGCACAATACAAAATTTTTTTCTTTAGTTCTGTAATTCGAATTATTTTAATATCAACTCTCAGTTGTTTCACATAAATAGAATTCTAAAATATGTTTCAAGTATTATTTTTAACATATATTCATGCTTTTATGATAAGAAAAATATTACTTATATTACTTATGTTAAAATAATTTGTTTTATGAAAAATACAGTTTAATCTAATTAAATTTTATATATATTTATAAACATAAAATCTATTTATAAATTATAAAAGAAAATAAAAATTTCTCAAATTCCAAGCTGAACTTCTAAAGCTTAGACTAAAGAATATGCGCATCCAAATGTTTGATATATTTTTACTGAATTCTTTGCTGATTAAATTATTAAATTTAAACAATATTTCATAATTTGTCGTTCAATAATTTTTAAAATTCTTTACAAGAATTCTGTCCTTTCCTAGAATTAATTTTAAATCAATAAAATATTTGCATAATTTTTGAAATAACTATTTCTTTTATTTCTTAAGTCGTTGGAAATTTCAATATTTTATTCTTCATACAAAGTATCTTCTTTTTAAATATATATATATAAATTTAACTGACATATCATTATTCTACAAAGAGAATATATTGCGAGTATATTTATTGTATGAAGATAATATTCTATAATTATTTATAGTTATATTTTAATCCATTCCATTTCGTAGTATTTCATTGTGCAATTAAAAATGTTTCCACATTTTTTTTTTTTTTTTTTTTTAAATCTGCAATTTCAGTAGTTTTGCTAAACTACGTTAGTGCAAATTCATTGATGAGATATTGTAATGAATCTCAACATATTTCTTGTAATTGTCAAATATTTGTTTGTTTTCTTAAATATTTTACAAAATTCAATTTATATACATTAAATTTTAATTTTAACTTGTTCAATGTAAAGTAAGTTTAACAGTTTCTTATTTCTTAATATAAAAAAATCTAGTCTTTTGAAATCAGAAAATTAATTTAATTTTAAAAAAGGCTAAATATTTCACAAAAACATCACAAAGGACATGAACATTATCATTTGAAAAGATTTATAATGTTTACATTAATGCAAAATTCAGCGATTCTACATTTAAAGGAATCTGAACATATTTCTTTCAATTGTCAAATAGTTGTTTGTTTCTATTTTTCGAGATTCAATTTGTATGCATTAAATTTTAGTTTTAACTTGTTTAATGCAAAAGTAAATTGAACAGTTTCTTTTTTTCATATCATAAAAATAAAATTTCGCTTTTTTTTAACTCAGAAAAATTAAAATACTTTGAAAACCAGCTGAATATTTTACCAAAGAGATCACAAAGGAATGGGCTTTATCCTTTGAAAAAGTTTTATAATGTTTTTAATAAAATAATTTATTCTTTGAAAAGTTATGTTTAAACATTAAATAAAATATTTCACTTTGGAAGAATCTTTTACTTCTTAAATTTAAATTACGTGAAATGCGAACGTCAATGCTTTCAGGAACACAGCAAAGAAAACGAACATTTTCCTTTCCAACAATTTTCATTTGCGAAAGAAAATGAGGGGTACCTACGAAATAAAACTAAGTGATAAGAATATCGTCCGAATGATCATTTGCATCTCATTGAGCAAAACGTGAACCAATTTAATTTCTGCCACATCCACTTTCCTCATAACATCATCAATTATTTTCTTCTTTCCTTAGTGGTGTACTGCATGAATCTAAATTTCCAGCTCTATCGCTGCGTTACAAAATATCGCGAACAGATGGATTTGTCGGCTGTGCCAAAAAAGCAGTCTCGAAAATGCCCGTATGGAAATCTGTATTAGCATAATTTCATTGCGACTATATCTCTGACTTTCTGAATTTCATTAGTGGATATATGTTGTTCGAAGAGAGCATTCATAAATGGAAATTAAGTCAAGAGTATGAATTCTTCAGCATCAAATTAAAGTAGGAATTCCTTGGTTCTTTCTAGTAGTCAAGCTTTAAATGTTGTTTTCTGAAGTGAATTATTTTGGGAGAACGTAGGGTCGAGTTTTAATTGTGTTGGAGAACAGTTGCAAAAATTTTAATATTATTGGATATGATTTCTAATCAGTTAGTTTGATTAAACTTCAAGTATGAATGAAATATTTGTGCATCATATATTGCAGTTTGATGCAAAATCAAACTGTTACATACAAGCAACAGATATAAAATATTTCTTTCGATCCCGAACTAATAATCGGGCGTGGGGCATTTTAAAATAAAAGCCAATTAAATAAATTCTTGTTGCATTAAATGTTACATTAATTATATTTTGAAAGAGATCAAATCATTCAGTTTCAATTATCTAATTGCTATTGCTTTTAAAACTGAAATTATATTTATTACTTAATCGAAATACTGCTTCAATGAAATGTAACTTAATAATAATACTTAATATATCCTTAATTATATAATAATAATACTTAATATACCTCATAGTACTTTCTTAATACTTAAACTTAATTATATTTAAAAATACTGACTTAAGTAAGTTATGGTTTCTTTTAATTTATGAAATCTTTTTTAATTAATCTATTTGAGAAACAGACGCTGCATAAATTTATTATTTTTTTTTAAGAAATTAAATCATTAAATCGAGTGTACAATTTATTTTAAGCGTTTCTTAATCATAGAAATACAGATTTTATCACATCGTAGAACTGCTATACGTCAGTACGTAATATTTTGATATTCTGTACATTATAATAACATTATTTTGCAAATATTGTAGATTTACATTGTGTAGATCATTAAACTTCGAAATTCTAATTTAAAGAGCATCCACAATTTATGCCAAAATTGTATAATCAATTCGTTGCATTTGTTAAAATATTCAAAGAACCGATATACTTTAATCACATTAAATCTTTTTATTTATAATATTCCTTTAATTATCACCATTCAAATATATGAATTTATTTATTATTTTTATGTTATGTTAATTATTTTTTGTAATATTATTTAATTATGTTATTATTTTACTAATTTTTTTCTGATCGTCAATTAGATGAAATAAATAAAATGTAATAAAAAGCAGTATATTTCCCTCACATTAAAAAAACGTTTTTGAATTGATTAATGTCTAGTTAAAACTATTATGCTGTGAATATAATGAAAATAACGTAATTTTATTTATTTTTTATTCAAAATTTTTTTATTACAAATAGCTTATTATAAAATATCCATATTTTTATAAAACTATTTTTTTGCGTTGCACATTTACTTATACTTTACAAAATTGCAGTTTTAATTTTTTTTTTAAATTCAACTAGCTTTAAATCTGTCACTTTAATTAAACAGTTATAATATTATGCAATTTCAAATTACAGGTTCAGCTACTTGTGAATTTTATTCAACCATGTCTTGATTAACAAACTTTTGTTACTGTCTGAAATACCGATTCAGGAAATTAAAATTGTCTGACTAGCTTTGACTTAAACATAGTCTCCATGGACCTTGTGTCGACATATAGTGAAGGCACGCAAAACACTTTCTCGCTTGTCTGATTACCAGAAATCCAAGTTAGTTATAGAAAAAGCAATTTGTCTACCTAAATTTCGCTATTTAAATAGACTATTGTAACAATTTTTCTGTAACAAGCAAGTCTAACTATTTAACAATCTAGGAAAGATTTTTGGATGAGAAAAATTTGATATATTTAATTATAAGCATGCTTAAAATTACTCAAATGATAAGTATCATTATTTTAAATTAAAGTGTTAAATTTGATAATTTTCTTAAAATATCTTCAATACGTAACCTATTTCATAAATAATTTGATTTCAATTTGTTAATTTATTTGACCATAACATAATTTAAAGAATATTAGAAAACAATTCAGTGATAACAAATTTATTGATAAACAGAAAAAGTATACTGCTGCGTTTCTTTTATTTTAAAATAGCAATGATATTTTAAAGCGTATTCTACATTTGCCTTCAATTTTGTTTAGATTTCGTTTAACCATGATATATTCTGTAATTTGGACCCTATTATAGAAGATTTGTAAATTACCAATAAAAAATTATATTAAAAATATATTTAAACATAAATTAAGCTAACAAAAAAAACATTACACTTATTATTTTTTATCCTAATTGTATTTAGTTCACCGACAGAATATAAGAAGAAATCTAAAAAAAAATAATCTGAAGTTAAATTTATAGTAGCACATTCAAATATATCTAGCAATTAATACCTTCTTATGAAACAGTATTTAACTGACATATAATGATTTTTATTATATTTAAATAATTTAGTTAATAATTATCATTATATTTAAATAATAATAACATATTTCTTAATAATAAGAAATTATCTTACATAAATGAGAATCATTGAGAATCATTAAAAGCTTCTATTAATGAAATGATTGCAAAATAAATGGAATAATTTTAATACAACTGAATCTCATTATATAACGAATACCAGTAAACAAAGAAAAAGTAACAGAATATTCTGAATATGACGCGTGAAATATCAGGGTATCCTATATAGCGAGGAATGATAGGGATCTGTTATATAGTACTTATTATTTAACGAAATTTTAACCAAATTTATTATTATTTATTTATTAATGTAGTTATTATTAATTGTCTGGATAAATACGAATTAAATTGTGAGTATAAATCTTTATTGTTCTAATTATTTTTTTTTTTTTTTTTTTTTGCAATTTGAGGAAAAATAAAGTTGAAAGTTATGATGCATTTTTTAAACTTTTTATCAAATTGAAAAACTTATATAAAATTAAAATTAAATATTGGAAATATTTGAGATTATTATTTTTGTTTAAAAAAAGTCTTTCAAAGGAAAACAATCCTAAAATAATATTTTACAGTTTTACGAATACAAAGTTCAGTTTCTTTTTCAATGTAAAAAGAGAAATTCATAACTACAATTTAGTAAAGTTTGTAAAGTAAAAAAATGTTTCAAGATTAATTTTGTCTTGCCTGAATATTTTTACAATACATTAATACGAAATTATTATAAAATATAAGAAATATTGCCAGACGAAATTCCAAGTTAATCGCATACACCGAATGAACATTTCAACTAACAACCTTCGTTAATCGTTAAAGTTATAGTTGAATGCACAACATTTTCCCCGAACTGTCGTATTCATTCAATGACCAAAGCTAGTTTATACTAAATATTTCGATGCCTAACGCTGTTAATGAGCCAGCTCAAATCGTAAACTTTTAGTTAAAAGTTTCTGTATTACATTGGAAATAGTATTCTCAGTAGAGAGGGTAGTTAGACGTATACTAATAGGCCCAGACTACTCTTTAATATAAAATATGTTTTTAAAATGATTAAAAACAAAAATACGAAACGAAATTAAACTTATAACATTGTTAAATTATTTGAAATGTTAAATGATACGGAGTTTGGCGTCATTAATTCTATAACAGTAAGAAACCAAATTATTTTCTTTATAATTTCATTTTTTTATCTATTACATAAACAAAAACAATGAAATTCTAATTAATAATTTTTATATTAATAAAAATATTAATATATAATAAAAAATAAAATAATTATAAAATATAATTTTTATATTAATAAAAATATTATTATTTTTTTACGAATTACCGTATGACCCCACGCTGCTATGCAGGAACTGCAGTTGATTTGCACGTTTTATAGTCTAATATCAAACGAAAGTTAATGTTAAAAATTAGTTAAAATATAAATAAATGGCACCACAAAATTATTTAAAACATTTTTGTAATGTCATTTATGATTATTTAATAACACTACAATGTATTGAATATGTTTCGTAGTTACCTTTTGAGTCCGAATGTTCTATTCTTACAGTTGAATTCTTCTACCAATGTATACGTATTTAAAGAAACGAGTCTGTATGCTTACTTAGATGTAGAACTGTTTTTGCTTCTGATTAAGTTCGATTTTGAGAGTATATCCTATTACGCATGTTATAACTGCATGCGTCTTGTTTCAAAGCGAAGTTGTACTACATTTTTAACGTACTGTAATGAATGAAGTCATTCATTACAATACTATGAAGGACTTCATATATGTATTGTAACCAATTAATATCGTTATTTATTTATTTTTTATCTTTTTTTATTTTTGAATTATTTATATTTATTTATTAACTTATTCTTTTGTCATATTATATTTGGCATTTTCCATTATAAATCTTTTATAAAACCACAATTTATAGGTGCGGCAAAAAGTGAAAAAAACATATACGAAGTTATCAATATTTCATTCATGTAAAGTGTTTAGTCTTTTTCCCTATTATTTGAGATTTTATTCCTTAAATTTATTTATTGTACGTAATTAACATATTATTAATTAATACACATCAATCAAAATTCATAAGAATTATGCTCTTTACATTTAAAAATTAAAGACAATTCAATTACAATTTGTTGCTTTCCATTTGTTCAAAATTATATTAAATTTTCCATTTCTAGTACAATGTATAGTTTATGGCTATAAATGTTAGCAAAATCGCAGAATAGAGGCCGTTGTGATTTGGTATCAATAAATCATTTCGCCAAAGTGCGCCAAATAAAGGGTTGCGATTTTAAGTAAAGTGATTTTCAAAGTGTACAAGTAACATGGCTTACAATTAGCATCACAAAAAATTCGCCAAATCCCAACGGCCTCTATTTTTGAGATTTGCCCTATATATTTTACTTAAAATATATAGTAAAAAAAATAACTATACTATTATCGTTTAAAATCACTATTCAGTAACATATTATTATAAATTTGAATTTAAAAATGCATTTTATTAACAAATTACACCATTAAAGATCATTACGAATTAATTAAATTTACTAACAAAAATATTTTCTTTAAATAGAAGAAAAAACATGTACGAATAAATAACTAAAAGCATCCAAATAACAAAATCCTTCCACATGTCTTTATACTTATATCTTTTTTTTTTTTTATTTAGAATAAAGACCTCTTTTGATTTTTCGCAGCAATTTTTGACGAAATTCTTTTGTTAGTAACATAAACATCAAGTTTTCTAAAAGGAAATGAAATTGTCAACGAAAGCGACGCAGCGCTTTGAATAATAATAACATGGATGAGACTTTATTTTTGACGTGTTAATATTTTTGCTTTCACACCCAGACGGTTTGATAGGAAATTGAATTTCAGAGCATTAGAAAATAACACTTCTAAATTCTGTTTGAGAACTCGTTTAATCCAATTACATTTTTCGATTCCACTTATCAAATAAAAGTGAAGAATTTAGGAATTGATCAGTCGGTTTGGTACCATTTCTTTTTATTTTTCTTGTTCTAGTTTGTTTCAAATTCAAAGATAACTTAAGCTTTCGAAATAGTAAATATTAAATTCAGATGTATTACGAACTCTAGTAAAATTAATAGTTGGCTTAATATCTTTTCATTGCGACAAATATCAAGTTTTCAAAAATTTTGAATTCTTTTCCTTTGATATATATGCGAATTATTTTAGTAAGAAATAAATAGCAACTTAACTTAGCACACTTATTTAAATAGCTTAGCAACAAATAAATAAAAATACTTTGTAATAGAAAGACTTTTTCTGACTTACACTTATTTATAGTATTTTTTATAAGTTTCTTCTAACACAAAAATGTATTCATGTTTATTATGAAGTAAGTAAATATTTTAAAATTTTGATTGAATGACCTTTTTACTGCCATTCATGTTCTATGTTATTTATTTCAGCAACAAAATGAAAATATCTAGATGAATTACTAGCATTGTAGTACTTTTCTCTTTTACTTGGGATTATAGGATGGCATATTTAACATTTAAAATGAAGTTCCATTCGTGATATAGTGGTGTGTACATTGGCTAGTATGTGACATGATAGAAATTAGATACCAATCAAGTGGGCCTGATGGAAGAGTGGTTAGAGCTCTGGCTCTCGATACCACAGTTGCCGGGTATCACAGTTGTCAAGTTTAGGCGATATCATGGGTGTTCGTAGTAATGCTAAATGAGATACAGTGGTTGCAGCCCTTGCTTATGACATAAAGATCAACTGTCTCTGTACTGCCAGCTGCATTAGAACAGCAGATTCCAATTATTGTTCATTCTTACTGATACCGTTTTCAAAAACTGTATCAAGAGTTATTTCATCAAAAGAAAGACTATTCCGAATATTTAGTAAGTATTCTGCATTAAAACATATAGATAAATATAGTTATTACGTACAAATCTGCTTAATGCAATACGTCATAGTTTCTTTCAAGTGTATTTATTATACTGCATTCACCCTCTGTCCTATTAATTCAATAGGGTGCAATGATTCTATCATAGAAGAAGCCAATAATTAATATATTGCCAAAATATTAACACCGCTGGCTATAACAAATGATCTTGTGGGCCCCTTTGAAATGCACCATAACTCTGCTGGCCGTATTTAAAATTATATATCCCCATATTAAATTTAGACCCAATATAACCAAAAAAATGTTCAGGGCGGGCCACATGCGGCCAGAGGGCTGCGGGTTGGCCACCCCCTGTTTAAAGCAGTTGCCTTTTACAGACTCTGATGGGCCATGATTGTTTGGCCAATCACCTTTTCTGAATGAAAATATTTGAAAAGCCCGAAATGCAGCTCTGCAATCTCTCTGTGACCAAATCTATCATGCCACCTTCCTGTCTATCTTGCATTTATTTCCTCTACTGTGTATGTTCGTTACCGGGAGGATAGGAACCTTTGGGCTAAACATGTCACTTTGTGATTTCTTTCGTTTCTCGTTGTTGTGTGTCTGTGTATTCCTTGTGTTCTTTTTATTTTATTGCTTACTGTAGCCTGCCATTGGAAATAAAAAAAAATATATTTTTTTAACTTTCATAATATATAATAGTTTAAAATCGAATTATGAGTTCATGGTTTGACTGTTTATTCCAAAAAAAAATAAATTTACCTTTCAGATCCAGTTGAACGTGAGCTTGTGACGACTCCCAATCGTTGTATACATAACACTGATAAATTCCACTGTCTTCTCTTTGAAAGACTAGAATCTTCAAATGAGTTTGGCTGATACGTCGAATTCTGTGATCAGGTACAATTCTTCTTTGATCTTTGACCCAGACCACTGATTTGGGTGCTGTGGACATGCTGCAGTTTAGAGACACTTCCTCTCCAGATCTGACGACACGCTTGGTTGTCACCACTTCCACTTTCAAAGGTACTGGAATAATAACAAAGACAGGAAAGTTTTGATTAATAATAATTAATTTATTATTTTTAAAGTTATTCCATAAATATATGTTCAATTTTAAACTTGACAATTATTAGAAATCATAAAATAAATAATTCAAATTTTTATTCCCAATTATATCTATTTAAGTATTATGCTATATCTTCATGGAACAACAATTATCATATATATTGTAGATACCATTTTTAACCACCTTAGTTTTAGTAGTTCTTTATTATTTTATCATTGTTAGATAAGACATTTGAAATAACATTTGGGTTCATCTTCGGAAATTAAAAGGCAAAAAGAAATCAGTAACAGATTATTGAAAATATGGAACAACAATTATCATATATATTGCAGATAACATTTTTAACTACCTTAGTTTTAGTAGTTCTTTATTATTTTATCATTGTTACATAAGACATTTGAAATAACATTTGGGTCCATGTTTGGAAATTAAAAGGCAAAGAGAAATCAGTAACAGATTATTGAAATTTTTTTTCAATTAAAAATCACAAGTTATTCATAAATAATGTTTAAATTATTCATAATATTATATTTTGATACCAGAAATATCTATTTATTTTTATAAAATTGAAAATTAATGTACATTGCAGAGCTTATATAAAATATAAGAGAGAAATTCGAAATCAAATTATTTTTTATTAATTTCACATTCTCTAGTACCAAATTCTATATTTCAAAAATAGCTGACAGAAGATGATTCCAAATAAATATAAAAATGATGAATTTAGAAGACTTAAAAGATGAATATTATCTCAAATTTCTGTAAACTAATTTAAATTTAAATTATTTGATTTTGAATTTTTATAAATAAGTAATTACTTTATAAATACAAATTTATAAATATATTTTAAAATAAATCTGATTTTTGTAATAAATTAATTAAAATATTTTTATAAATGTAATTACGAAGTAAAATTTCGAATATTTATGTTTAAAAATACTTTTTTCTTTTTGTTTAAAAATACAGTAAAAAAAAAAAAAGCATAAATGCATTGTCACCAAAAATTCCCAAGCATTAGATAAGCTGTTAGTACTCTGGTAAATACTTTTTATTGACATTTAATATAAAGCTTATAATTCTCGACCTTATTTGCAAATTTTTAAGAAAAGGTCTTATATTTTTTTCAAAAGTATTTTTTCTTCTATTGGAAAAATAGTTTATACGAAAATAACGTAAATAAATGCTAATAAATTCCATCTCCACATACAATATATGTATATACTTGAAGTATGTGTGTGTGGGTGTGTAATAATTAAATTAAATTCACATCCCATTAAGTGGTTTCAAGGCAGTGTGAATTAATGATACAAAATAGAAACATCGTAATCCTATAAATATCCTATTTCATCAGAATTTCCAAAGAAATCTGAAAATAATAAAGTTTAAATTCAACATTAACTTTAGAAATGATTTTATATGAAAAACAATTTTAAAAATGATTATATAAAATTTAATTAAACTTTGTATTTATAACCAACTATTATAATTACTTTTATGTAATCATAAAATATTCTAATCAAATATGATTAAAATCTTTTTATAATTGCATATAGTATTTTTATAATTTTTTCTTTTGTAAAAAGTAATTTCTTAATAGTAAGTTATTAAATACATTTGCAAAAGTATTTTATCTTTATTTCTTAGATGTGCAAAAATGTTTATTTGAAGATTAAGAATATGGAGTAATTTAAAAATACTTATCAATCAAATTAAGTATAATGATATAAAAATTATGAACTAACATTAGTTAAGTTATAATTAAAATAACTGTTAACTACTGTTAGCTAACAATAGTTAATAGTTATGCTAATTATAGCCTGACTTTTATCAAAACAAATGTATATGTTTTATTAATATCAAATCTATAATTAAAGGAAAAACAATATATTTGTTTAGCTCACTTCAATTTAATTTGTGTAATAATGAAACATTAAATAAAATATAATATCATTGATTTTTAAAAAAATTATATGAAATAATAAATTATTGAAGTATGAAAAATTAGCAATTGTAAAGTATTCAATTGCTGAATTTTAGAATACCATAAGCAATCAAATTTGATAAAAGATTAAAATTTTTGAAAATAATGAGAATCGGTTTTTTAAAAATATAAAAATAAAATATAAAGTTTCATTAGAATTAATAACAAATATCGTACAAATTAAGAAAATAAATTGTAAGAATTTATCGCAAAAGTAAGTATAAATGTTTCGTAAATAATCGATGAAATAAAAATATTAATTTATAGGATATGATTTAAAATAATTACAAAGGTAATGCATTTCTATTCAATTTTTTTAATACTATTATTTTACGTTTGAATTTAAACAGCATTCTATTATTGTAAACTTTATAATTAATCTATTGTTAAAACCTTGGGATAAATTTTTCGGTGAATGAATATTTCCTTTCCGAATTTTTACAAATCATTCCTTTATAATTCCTAGAACGTATAAAAGTTTAGTAATTGCTGAGAATAGAAATTTTAAAAATTAAATGAAAAAAATAATGTTTTCCATAAATATAATTTTTACATTTATTTTATTTACTCCCCTTTTGTTCACTCAAACAATTATAAAAAATTTTTTGACATGTCTACCTTATTTTATATCTGCATTTATACATAAATTTATGATTCTCATAAATTTGTAAAAGTAAAATTTTCTGAAAAAGATATTTACCTCGTTTACTTTTTTTGAAAAATAAGTAATAATACTTTTTTTTTTTTGTTTTTAGCAAAAACGTATGTATATTATTGTAAAATAAAATAAATCGGATAAAATTTACAATTATATATAGTTTCTGACAAAATATCACTTTTTAAAAAATAATATTTATTTTTCTAATGTTTGTTTTTATTCATTTTAATCATAAGGTAATAAATAATTATTATCAATACATGGTTTTTTTTTCTTCCTTATTATAAGTTAATGTGTTATGTTTTTATATAGGAATAAAAGTTAAGTTAATTGTTGATTTCTCATACTTATTATAGGACTTATTTTAATTGATTTATTCTTACATTGTATGGTATAAATTGTTTATTAACAGCATTTAAATAATTTATTGTTATAAATTATAGTAGCAGTAGATATGTAATCAAGCAAACTCTATATTTTTTTTATCCCAAAAACTACTTAATTAATTAATCGATCATTATTTTGTATCGTTAGCCTTAAAATTGATTTAAATGAATATTAAACAAAAAAAAAACAATATAAAGAAAAATCATTAAATTTACATTTTGACGCTATCTCATTTATTTAAAATTAAGCGTTAGGCAATATTATTAGAGAAGCTTACCCCTTATCCTGAGAAGTCTGTCCACTTTGTCTTCTCCAACACTGTTATTAGCGAAGCAAATGTATTTCCCACTGTCCGCCACCGATACTTTATGAATGACCAATGTCCCGTCCACGACGCTGTATTTCCTGACGGTGTCCACTAGGGTCAATTGTCCGCCCGTGTCTCGGAACCAGTAGTACTGGGGTGAAGGATGGCCGTGGGCCACGCAGGGAAGACGAGCCGTTTTACCTTCCCACACTTCCCCATACAGATGGCTCCTGAATCACTCTTGGGAGCTGGTTGTTCGTGGGTTCTGGAAAATAAGAGAAATATATTTGTTTTCTTCTGAGAATATTTCTTAAATAACTAATAGAATAGAAAATATAATATAAATACGTTGAGATTTATTATTGCATACATTGAACATATACAACACATATGGGTGGTGATAATAGAGCTAAAGAAACAAATAGTTAAAATACATGTGTTATATATAGATAACATTGATAAGAAAAAAATAATAATTCTTTCTGCAAAATACATATACAATTGACAGTGAGCCTGGAAAATATTCTCGTAACTTCATTTTTATTCAAAAAAATAAAATTTCAAGAATACTTTCAAAAAGAAATAGATTCGAAAGTTCAGTTCTGGAGGTGTAATTTTTAAGCAAAACTATTAGCATATCAACATTTATTTTTTAATTTAGAATTTTTGTTTAATTGAAACAAATGAGTTATTTATATGTTTCGAACAAAAAAAGTTCAAATAAATTATTTATCTGTGCAAAAATATTTGTATAGTCAAAATATTTTAAAAATTTTATTACAAATATTACATTAATACTTTGGATATCTTTTCCTTCCATGGTTTCCACGAGTTTTAAAATAATTGAAATTGAATTAGAATTGCATACTTTATGTAGAGTGATTTTTTTAGATCACATTTACTAGAAATGTAACTTTGTTATTTAAAAAATTTCCCAAATGCTTCATGGAATTGGATCTGGATGTATTCATGGATATCTGTCGTTCTGTATGAAACTGAAGGTAGTGTCTAATCTTAGTGTTCATTGTTGTCTGTTTAGAATATCTTATAAAAACGTAATCTCAACTGAGTCCCATTTTTGTAGTATTAGATTGTAAAATATTTCTTAACATATAAATGTACACATTATTGGCATTATTCCAATAATAATGCTCATATTCTCTACATCAAAGGCATTCATACAACTTCAAACAAGTACAAAACATTTTTGCATACCACACTGTCAGGAGAAGATTATTTTGGATGCATTCCTGTGTTAGGTTATCTCTGCAATCAGATAAACAAAATATTAAACTAACACTCATTCGATAGGATAGCTTCCATCAAAATTCAGTAGCATGGTAAAAATGTTTATTTATTTATTCTTTATTATAATTTTGTAAAAAGCTAAGAGTCCTTTACGATTTTCCTCAATCACGAAATATTTTTCAGCTATGAGACAGGAAAGCAAACTTCTCTGCATACAGTTTGCGCTATAATTATTACTAAGTAAATTCTAATATCATGAAGCACAGCTTATGTTTTAGAGGAAGTAATCAGTGATTTCCTTTTTTGTTTTTAGCAAAATATTATCTTATAATTAGCTCTTATAATCGACGATCATAAGAGCTGAAGAGCAATGGTCGATCACAGTGTGTGAGTAACTAAGTAACATTGAAAAGGACCAACTCCTATAATTATAGGGTTAAACAATATATAAAAATGAAATTCCAAATTTGACTTAATGTTTTATCTTTTTTTTTTATGAAATTGTAAAATTTGTTTGCTTTCGCAAATAGTAGTCTTCGAAAGTTTCCTCCACATCTTTAAATGTTATACTTAAAACAATAATAAAAATAAAAAAATTCAAACTGAACTTTTATTTTTGCTAATATTTACTGGAATGCGTCTTAAACAATGTTCACACATTAATTTTTGGCAATTGTGAATAAAGGCAATAAATTTGTAATTTTCGCGTGTACGAATACGTTTTTCGTTTTAGGAATTTTTTTTAAATTTTTAACTAAAAAATTATAATTATTTAATTAATATTAAGTTAAAGTAGTTTTTGAAATTTCTGATAATTGGCTTCCCTCTATTAAATAACTTTAAATCGTAGATCTTGGTCAAATTAGTTCAAAGTGTGCACAAAATGACCGTAGGACGACGGACCAAACCAAACTCTATTAAATAAAAAAAACCTGCTTTTAGACATCGTACTTTCTTCACTCACTGATAAATATTCCTGAATATAACTAAAACATCCAAATTTCTCTAGCACACATCATTTTTAAGCCAGAAATTTTGATATTGATAAGAAATAGTGAATGAAAGATTAAATTAATTTACTACTATAAATATTAATATAATACTATAAATATATTAATATAATACTATAAATATTATATTAATTTACTATACTGGATACAAATATAAAAATCAAAAGAAGTGCGTATTATTTCTTAAAAATTTATTAACAAATCAGTAAAGCCTGTCATAAACATTTATTTAATTGACCTCTGTCTCTTGCATTGTGCTCATACGTAATCAGTTCAAATGCTTTCATTTTATTCACCACTATCTTTCTTTACTTTCTTTTGTCTACATTCTAGTGGAATCTTTCTCCATCAGAAACTGCTCCCAAATTGTCCATTAAAATTTAAGTATGGATATAGTAACTGTAATTTTAGAAACATATTACATCCAGAGAGAGTTCCTTAATGAGGAATGTAGGTTCTGTTACCATAAGGAATTTTACAAATGTTTCCAAAACACCTCCAGCTACTTTCAGCAACATTCAGTTCGTTTCGGAACATATTATAACGAAACAATTCTTTCACTTGATGTCCGATAAAATACATTCCTTAATTTCATCCTCTTATATATCCACTTAATATTCCTTTTTTTTATTTATAGTTTTATAAACTTGATTACGTTGTACAAATGTTTTATGAATCAACTTAATAGACTTAGTATAGAAACTAATTACATGTTTTTTAGACACACTGTGCATGTTCTATCCATGAATTTATTATAAATAACACTGAATATGATCGACAGTTTTTTGACTGGGAATTGTAAGGAATCGAAATTTAAAATAATACAACGTTTTCAAAGCAAATATTTGAACAATATGTATAGTTTTCAGAAAATCTCACTTTAGGGAATTCTTGTTTGTTCGTAGGCAAATTTTCCAAAACGTAATAATAAAAAGAAGGACACAAACGAAACTAATTAGAACAATGAAATTACATTTACTATAGAAACTAATTTTTTTTTTTCGATAATGACACCACACATGTTCTGTCCGCGGGTTTATTATAAATAACACTCAATATGATCAAAGCTTTTTTTAATGCAAATTGCAAGACATAGAAAAAATAAAACAATACTATTTTTCAAAGCAAATATTTAAACAGGATATATAGTTTTCGGGAAATCTCACTACAGTGGCTATTTGTGAAATGCACGGATAAATAATAAAAATGAATGTTTTTACTAAATAATAATACATAATAAATAATACATGAGTTGGTATGAATTGTATCAAAATTTCAGTAATATTAAATATGCTGTATTATTAAAATAAATTTTATAGGTTTTTTAAAATTATAAGAAAACCAAGTTTGAAACAAAAATAGTTCAAACGGAACAAAATAAAAATATGTATTTAACAAAAATAATAAAAAAATATATAACTAAATCAAATACAACTACTAAATAACCATAATAAGACTAAAGTCAAAATTATAAGTGAATTGGTTTTAAACTGAAACATTGTTAACCATTTTATTATAAGTTTTATAAATAGATGGGGTTTACATAGGTTTTTTTGAAAATTTAACTACTTATAAAATATTTCGTTAATTTAACTTTTTAGACTAATTTTGCTTAAAAATAATTTTAAAAATATCTAACTATAAAAAATCACTTTTACATTAATGGTCGTGAAATTTCATATTATTGCATTAACTTGAAATATCAGTAAAGGAGCATAATTTTTAACTACTCAGTTCAAGCATTCGTATTAGTAAAACACTTTAAATAAATATTCACTTTACTTTCTAAAGTAGTCATCAGATTTTTCTGATATCATGTTCAGATGATATTTTAAACTAAAACACTGTACTAGTTTTATTATAATTTTTATAAATAAATGGAGCTACACAGGGTATTTGAAAATTTAACTTTTAAAAAATTTTGCCATAGTTTAAATTTTCAAATTTATTTTACTAAAAAAAAATTAAACTATATCTTTATGTTTAAAATAAATCACTTTGTTATATTAATTATAGTAAAATTGCATAATATTGCATTAATTTGAAAATCGCAATGAAGGTATATAAATTGCTAAGAAAATAATATTCAACTATGCAGTTCAAGCATACTTATTAGTAAAAACTTAAAATAAATATTCACATTACTTTCTAAAATAATCAGCAGATTTTTTTTCTGAAATGATGTTTAAAAAAACTGCAATACAATGTTTAAGATAATTCGATCATTTCTGAAACCATAATTATAAGCAGTACTTCAATTTAGAAGAAGTATTCAGAATCAAATTCATGATTCTTTACGATTAATTCAAGTCCTCAAGAAAGCACGGAGCGTTAATTTCAGCTATCATTCACAAAATGCAAATTAGAGCGAATTTAATACAGGAAAAGTATTATATAGCATCAAATTGATTCCTTTTAATCCTATAATTTTTTTTTTCTTATAATTGTTGACATAACTTTTAACTACTCAGTCCAAGAATTCTTATTAGTAAAAACTTAAAATAAATATCCACTTTACTCTCTAAAATAGTCATCAGAATTTTTTTCTGATATGACATTCTGATGATTTTTACTTTCTTACAAAAAGATTGCAAATACATTGTTTAAGATGATTCGATTATTTATGAAAACTTTAATTATAAGCAGTACTTCAATTTAGAAGAAGTAATCAGAATCAAATTCATGATTCTTTGAGATTAATACAAGTCCTCAAGAAAGCACGGAGCGTTAATTTCAGCTATCGTTCACAAAATGCAAATTAGAGCGAACTTAATACAGGAAAAGTATTACATAGCATCCGTTGATTCCTTAATAAAATATTCAGAATACCAAAGCAGACAAATATCTTTATAATCATCGTAACATTTGGGGTCAAGTTTTGGAGAAGGCTCGTTTGTCATCGTTGGAGCATGGCATGTCGCTAAAATACATCCAAAGCCACAGACAAATTAAGCGATGCATATAGAATAAGGGGTGGGTGTGGATGGAATGTGGGGTGTTGCCTATTTCCCTGGGGTTGTTTCAGAGAAAGTTTAATTTAGCACTATAAAATGATAAAGTAGCATGTTCTTCTTAAACAAGTCATCGTTTTATCAAGGAAGATTAACATTTTTGCAATTTGTTATCGAAGTTTGAAAATGAAAGGTTTTGTATTTAATGGTTATTACACTGAATTCGTGAACACTTGAGAATATTATGTGTTATTTTAATTGAATTTTACATACACGTGTATTTAATGATTTTTAAAATATGAATGGATACGTTTGAATCCTAATATCACCCTTTTTTTTAATTTATGAAAAACTAAAAATGTGAAGGATAATTTCTTAGATGGCTAAAATTTCAAATTTTCAAATTTAGATGGCTAAAAAGTCTAAGCTTTCTTAGATGGCTTAAATATCAAAAACAAGATATATAAAAGGTAAAAGATTGATTAAAACAAAAGACCACGAAAGTAATTAATACCTTTCGGAAAACTAAAGAGCAACAAATGTGCAGTTTTTGTTGGGTTTTTTTTAGTATCTTTAATTCGTATCGATTGATTGTAGGTCTTCGATAAATACAATACTTAAATATTGTTATAAACATTTTCAGTATGCTTATTGCACGTAATAAATATTGAAATGGTTTAAACATTTTTATTTCTTAAATGTAAATAGTATAGCATCTTAAAGAAATTATAATTTTATGCACATTTAACAATTCGCTATTTGAATAAAAAATAATTTTTGTCTGCTGAAACATTTGCTAACATTACAGGAAATTTTCTGGTTTTGTTTAAAATAATTGGTTTGGATTTCTTCAATTTAAAAGAGTTGAATTTTTAATCAGAGCAACAAATATTTAGAGCATTAATAATTAAAACTGCAAATTCTGATGCGATCTTTTTACTGCTTGTTAATATTGTTAAGCAGCTGGGCTTAGTTGAAATTTTTTGAATATTTTATAAAATTTAACTTTTGTAAAATAATATAGATAGAAAAATTAAGAAAACAACAAGTAGTCAAAATCAGTAATAAATTTATAAGCGTACAATCCATTTTAACTAAATATTTAAAATTTTACAGTTGTTAAGTATTTGAAGATCTTTAAAACATTTTAGTGATTTTTAGAAATAAAGATCAATGTAATCTGTTAAGAAACTATCTTTTAATTTTGACAATTTTATTACTCAGTGATCGTGGCAACGTGTATAATGTCTTGCATTATACACGTTACAATGACAGATTAGGATTTACTCTCATAAGTCACACAAATGTGGAATCCTCTTCTATTACAAACAACCTGATTTTTTTAAATATGTTGTGTATTTCATATTGCGCCACTTTGAAAATTATTTTTCTAAATTTGTAATTCATGTCCCACGAGTATTTTTTACTTTTCTTACATTACATTACTTACAAAAATATATAGGGATTTATCATCTCTCCTCTTATATATATATATATTTATTGCGTGTCGTGTGGGAAAACGGTTTCACTTGATCCCCAGTTATAGACGCTAAAATTCAATAAAAATTTTCACTTTTGTTGAAAGCAATGACTGCAATGAACCTTGATTTTGCTGTCAGCAGAATTAAAGTTAAGTTGTCTCGTTACTTAGTTAACAACTGTTAACCTATTAACAACTGTAACTTAGTTAACAGTTGTCTATTATTGTTGATTTGAGTCGTTCTTTTAAATATTACTACGTACTTTCTTTTTTTTTTTTTTTACAAAAATTTTTCTTACACAAGTATTAAAGCACCATACATTTTTTTTAACTCAATTATCAATTCTCCATTAGGTTGAGAGAAAAATTTTTTTAGCCTACTAAAAATTCGTTAACGTAAAAGCAAATCATTCCCCCACAGAGGACATAAAAGATGGGCAGGTTTGTGCTTCACCTTTAACTCCCGCATAAAGGTCCGGGGGCACTCAAGGAAACTTTTTCCTGATCCTTATTTAATCCTTTTAGCTGGTAAATGTTCTGTAGCTGTAACAAATGGTCCTCCACTGAATTTACCTGTAAATGAGTGGGCTCTCAGAAGGGAGTTCTTGCGGAAGAGCCGAAGCCAGAAAACCGTGAGCGAAAGGATTCGTAATCTCGTTTTAGTGTGGCTGGGTTAATAGTCGAACAGATTAAAGTGGTTACAGGGTCAGAATTTCAATTAAGTGCTTTGTTTTCTTAGATTAGAATTCAAGATATATTTGTTTTGGATTGTTTCGGTTGAGCACGAGTTGGGAAAATTTAATCAACTGATTAAACTGGTGTGTGTGCGTCGATGTAAGGCAATTATTTTGGTGTTAAATTTTTTAAACTTTTATTTCTAATGCAAATAGATGCAAAGATCTAAAGCAGTAAAGAGTGAAATTTTAATTAACGATTCATTTTGTTTGATGGAGATTGATATTTTATTTCTACTTGGTGGTAGAGTAAAAAAGAAAATTAGCCATATTGATTTATTGCAATATTTCATTATATAAACCGCGCAAGTTTGAAAAATTAATTTTACTATTTTTTAGTTCATACTTGAGAAAAGAAGACACTTAATTTAATCACAATTTTTTTATTTTCAACTTTCTTGTTTAAGTCGCTTTACTCCACTTTATATTTTACCCTGATATCTTCATTTGTCCTGTTACATTTTTTTAACATGATCCACGGTTAGAGACCTTTATATATGTTGTTAAAATCTGAATCAAGTTTTCCATTTTCTTGTAAGCAATGACTGCATAGATCCTTTTTCAAAGCAATAATTTTGCTGTCAGCAGATTTAAAGTTAGTTGTACTGTACATTATTGCCCTAAAATTTTTAACTCAATTATCAATTCTCTATTAGGTTGAGAGAAAAAAATTTTAGCTTACTAAAAATTTCGTTAACGTAAAAGCAAATTATTCCCCACAGAGGACATAAAAGATGGGCAGGCTTTTTGTGCTTCACCTTTAACTCCCGCATAAAGGTCCGGGGCACTCAAGGAAACTTTTTCCTGATCCTTATTTAATCCTTTTAGCTGGGAAATGTTCTGTAGCTGTAACAAAATGGTCCTCCACTGAATTTACCTGCAAATGAGTGGGCTCTCAGAAGGAGTTCTTGCGGAAGAGCCGAAGCCAGAAAACCGTGAGCGAAAGGATTCGTAATCTTCGTTTTTAGTGTGGCTGGGTTAATAGTCGAACAGATTAAAGTGGTTACAGGGTCAGAATTTCAATTAAGTGCTGTGTTTTCTTAGATTAGAATTCAAGATATATTTGTTTTGGATTGTTTCGGTTGAGCACGAGTTGGGAAAATTTAATCAACTGATTAAAATGGTGTGTGCGTCGATGTAAGGTAATTATTTTGGTGTTAAGATTGTTTAACTTTTCTTTTTAACGCAAAGATATGCAGATATCTAAAGCAGTAAAGAGTGAAATTTTAATTAACGATTAATTTTGTTAGATAAAGATTCGTGTTTTTATTATTGTTTGGAGGTATAGTGAAAAGGAAATTCCCATTTGCAAAAATTGCAGTATTTGCTATTAAACAAAATTAATAAATTGCAATATATTGCGAATTTGCAAACATTATAATATTTAACTCTATAAACCACGTAATCTTGTAAAATTAATTTTATTATTTGTTAATTCATACTTGAAAAAAAGAAAACAGTTAAGTTAAGAATTTTTTTTTTTATTTTTAACTTTCTTTGCTTAAGGTTTAATATCGGTAAGTTTACATTTTCTAATGTCAATGTATTAAACGAAACAAAACAAAATTTAAATCGATATATTACAACTTTAAATAATTCAATAATTATTCAATTATTATTTAATTATTTTATTTATGGTTATATTAACTAGTTGCTGTGCTTAATTTAAAAACACACATTATTACAACAATTGTCATTTTCAATTTGATGTCTGATTAATAACTTGTTTAAAATATACAACTTCCTTTTTGTGCAAAAACTGATTTGTAGTTATTTTATCAAAGAAAAATATAGATAAATATAATGTATAAAAAAAGCTCGCAAAGAAATTAAAAATATTATAGATTTCAGTGAAAATATCCGAAATTGAAATGGTCAAGAACACGAAATACCCTGTTTTCGAAATTAATAACCATATATTTACCAATATATACATTATATTATATACCTATATTATATATACATATGACTATAGAACTTCGGGCGTAGGGCTGACATTCCTACCCTCTGTAAAAAGAAAACATCTGTTTTGAAATCTGCCAGTAGGCAGATGGCCTTGGGCCACTATAGGACTGTTGCGCCAATGATGATAATGATGATTTTATATGTATATACCCATATATTTTATGGATAATTAATCTTTATGAATAAATAATACTTCTTATAAGATTAAATGATCTTACTTTTTATTGCATGCATTAAAAATAATTATGTAGATTTCTATAAATTAGCATTTAAGGTGTCATTATTAAATAGGCTTTAATTGTTTTTAATTTGTTTAAAACATATTATTTTATTTATTTTAAAAATTCTTTACAAATTCGTTATTTATCTGACGATAATTTTATACGACGTTAAATTTAATAGTTACTTAACATAAGTAATTTAAATGATAACTTAGGTAATGTTGTAAATAATCCGATAAACTCTAACCGTCATTTATATATTATATAGAAATACTTATCTTAGAAGACAATTATAAGTATGGAAATAATCTTCTACCTAATTCAGAATGTATCATTTGTAAAGAGTCTCTCTTGATTCCACTAAGATTCTTGAGTTGCACGGGTTCCCCTATGGTCAAACTTGGTGTATTTAAGAATACCCAGATGGAAGACCCTTGCTCCAGCATTCATAAATTACCGGATCTTATGACAGCCACCGTCCCTAGCGATGTAAGTCGTCGCGATTAATAGTTGTTAAGATACCACATTTATTTTTCTCGGAATAACATTTCTTGGATTAAATGTGGCGTAAGTCAGGCACTTCAAAACTTTCTCGTAAATCCTATATTTGGAAATGTTTAAATTTATTTCTGGCGTTTTGAAGGTAGTTTCAGATTATACCATTTGCAAAGAAGCTCTCATAACTTAATATACATGCTTGAGTTGCATATTCCTTTATCATCCAACTCAATGTACTTAAGAATCCCCGAAAGAGAGAATATTCATATAATTTGATGACAAGTTTCATATTTACGCTGACTTGCAACTGCTTATATATCTTTAGAGAGCATTTTAATATAATATATTGGTACATCAATTAATGAATGAGTCTTTATTCAAATAATTATTAGCCTTGTTAAATAATTATTATTGGTAATAATTTTTCATTATACTATACTTAACCTAGTATAAAAGAATGTTTTTACAGAGTTTGTTAAAAGTGTTTTAGTTCTTAAAAATTGTCATTCATTTTGTTAAAATAAGTAAAATTTTTCTTTTATAATTTATTTTTTAAAAAAAAATTTCATTTTCTTAAAATAAATGTTTTCATATGTTTATATATGTAAATTTCATATGTATATTTCATATGTAAATTTCATATGTTAATTTCATATGCTTTCATATGTAAATTTCATATATTTATAATAAAATCAACTAAAAATAGTGTGTGAATTTAACTAAAAATGTGTTGTGAATTAAAAACAAAATATTTCAAGAGATTGCTATAAAAATAACTCGTTACACAGAAAAAGAGGTGATTACATAGTTTTTAAACGTCATTGCACAGTAAAAACTATGACATATTTTGTTAATTTCTTGTTAATTTCAACTGTAATTTAATAGTTTATTTCTATCAAATAATACATAATTACTTAAAGCATTATTTAATCCTACGCCCAGCCTGAACCAATCAGTCATACGCTGTCTTGTTATCCATTATAAATGCCTATGACTAAAATTAGAAGCTTCTCCATTGTAAACATCCTTTAATATGGAGCAAATAGGGATATGACATCCAGTCTAAAATCATCCCAACACAGAGGGCAGGAGGCAGAAGTTGTTACACCGATTTTATTGAGATGCTGCTGGAAGTAATAATGGCCTATCAACATACGAAAACCGGCCAAGCCTATCTTCCTTGGTAAATCAAGCAGTATCCTGTTATTATGTTAAATACACACCCAACTTTTCCCAGTACCAATATTACTATACCAGATCTTTCTTATGTCCTTAAATTTGTTTTTGATCATTGATTTGCAGTTTCTTAAAGGGATGGAAGAATTGTGTTGTAGCAAAACAAGGCTGACTTTGCAAGTGCATCCATCTCTTCATGACCAGGAATCCCAACATGACTTGGGATCCATTGGAGAACAATTTTCCTAACAGTTTAATAAAATGATAAACTTAAAGTGTGTTATATATAATAGTTAAAATCATTACCTTCAATGTATTTTCTATAATTGATATTTGATCTTTTATCTAAGATATGGTTTAGGTCAAAATTAAAGAGAACTTTAAGACATATACTTTTGGATACGACGACAGGGAAGAATTAAAAATGAATGTCTGATAAATATATTTGTTCTCTAGGAGAAGACCAGGCAACCATGCCCCATATCTAACTTCTTCAGTATTAATATTTTGTTTTTAAGTTTCATGATACGAGCATAAGAGTTCAATCAAATCAAATTATCTAGACTTAAAATCTAAATATCTTACAAATTCAATTATAATTCTGGAAATGTATCTGAAAATTTATGCTGGAGGGTAATCAATATAATTTTTTCGCATAAGCCCTCAATGAAAAAAAATAAAGCAACTTAATATTGTTTTTGATATAAGGAAGATTATTTTCACAGATAAAATCAATTTTGTATAATTTTGTATCAATTTTTAAAACATTTTACGATATTAGATTTCATGTATTAAATATTTTTTTTTTTCATCTTTTATCAGACAAATTGAAAGTCTCTCTTTGCTGCATCGATCGAAAAATGTATGAGAAAAACAATTTTTCAGCATTAATATCTAAGTTTCAATTGAAGATATATATATATATATATATATATATGTGTGTGTGTGTGTGTGTGTGTGTGTGTGTACTATGGGAAATCATCTACATTGTTGTGTTTTAATACATGAAAAATTGCAAACCAACAAACCGTAAAGCTGTTTTACAATTTCTGTGAATGATTATCTTTGTACGTCAATACTGATGTAAATAATTAACAATTGCTGTAAAATTTTCAATATTTTATATTTATGTTTCAATGCGTAAATAGGGTGTCTAAAATATTACACATATAACTGAAAAAAAAATTAGGATAAAATGTCTTTTTAACCTTCAATGTAATTATAAAAAATGAAATATACATCATTGTTAGATCAATAGTTATTCATATGAAGTCCTAGCGGTACTCAATTAATAGCAGATGTGGCATACGATTTCAGTTATCCACAAATTAGTTTATGGGAGACATCCGCCATGTATGTGATACGGAAAACATATCATAATAGACATATTAAAAAGTCGTCAAATCTTGTTGTTGTTTGCTGTTTCTTATCCCACTTGGCTGGCCAAGTCCACGAGCCCATACGTACATGATTGAAGGGGAAGGAAGCAGCTTCTGTTGTGATGGAGCACCCGTAGGTAGAAGTCTGACTTTGTCCATCACGCTCTTACAGTCATAGGAGACTGGGACCTACGGCTTAAAGTGGATTCGAACCACTACAAACATCCATGGCACCGCCGGGATGCTAACCTGAAACCTGTGGCACCGAGCACCAGAGCGCTAGACACTCGGCCAAACATTGTTCCCAGATATTATGCTTAACTAAACGGACATTCAGCATGGTATGGCCGTTGGCGATCAAATCTTTCGTATGATATCTTCAATCTTGACATATTTTATGCTGAGTTTGAATTAAAGCAATCCACATAATTTCTTATTTTTTTAGAATTCTAGCAAGCCATCAATACATCAAATTGAAGGACAGTCAATATTCCATCACCGATTACGTAAAAATATAGTTCCTTTGATAAAATTTTTAACTATGTGGAAAATAAAATTGTAAAACGTGTGAAAAAAAATAATTGTTTGAATGAAAATAATTTGCAAAAATATCATATATTACGTTCCCTTTAAGTAATTTTAAGCTTCAACAGAAATGTATTTGTATCACAAGAAAAAATATTTGTATTTGTATTTCTATCACATATTTTGATTTCTTTGAAAAAAAAAAAAAAACCTATAAATGGAAAAATTACGACAGACATAAAATTTCCATATATTGCTGAAATAGATAAAGTGACAAATGAGGATTAGCAATGATATCCCCATTTGAAAATATTATACATGTTAAAGATCTTTGTTTAGCAGTGATACCCCATATATGTGCATATATGTCTCTTTTGATTAACATTATTTTACTATAACCAAAATCTTTAAATGAATTTGTGTGAACATTTGTCAAATATTTGGTATATTATTATAGGCGCCTATGGTTATAGTCTAAACTCAAATTAGACCAATGGTAGGCGGACGTTTTAAGACAAAAAAATGTCATTCTTACTGTAGTAAATAAATTGCAACATCAATAACGGACCACTGGGTCACAATCTTGACAAATTAGAAGACAGTGGCTAATATCGAGGACGACGAGATAAATCAGCCTTATATGGTTCACTAACACGTCATAAAAGTACCATCGTGACTTCACAAGCTAGATCGTTCAATTTACTTAGAAATTTCTTGCCGCTTCTGGCATGGTAAGTCTATGTTTAACAACGTTGTTTGAATTTGAATATTATAAATATTTTGCGTTGTATACTTATATTTTTACTTGTAATTGATTACTAATGTTGTATTATTTCAATATTTGAGTTTGTAATTGCCGTGCTACAAAAGAATTTCTTAGTGAAAAATTTAAGCCTGCGTATTGTTTATATATATTGTTATTGTTTTACATACATTGCATATTGCTACACTGTCTCAAAATTTACTGAAGTGGAGCTCTTAATAGAGAAAGAAAATTTATAAGAATTCATTTATAAGGAAATCTTTGTAATGATCAAGTTATTTCATTCAAGATCACAGTTATTTCATTTAAAATATACAGAAATTTCACAATAACTCCATGAATTACCACTCTAGTGAAAGAACACTGGATAACATTGGATTATTTTACCATTGTTGTTGTAATTTGGTCTTATCCTGTTCATCTGAAATAATTATCTAACCACTTTTAATAAACAATAAACTTGACGGTAAAAAATCAAGTATGATAATTAAAGTGAAATATTTAATTACTGAAAGAAAATGAAAAAAAAATTGTGATTAAGGGAGGAAATATTCTGGAATCCTAGTATTTCATATAAATCTGATCAGATCGCTGGTATGGCTGAAAATTCTATTTATGAAGCTACCACTTTTGAAGTGTTTTGACAGCATTAATATTTTCAAAACATAAAGATAAAATTGCATCAATGCCAATGAAAAAAAAAAAACAAACTGACGATGTATTGTTTTCAAATTCTCTGGGGTTTTAAACCTTTTAAAAAACTCAGTTGCGATGGTTTTGTTTAATGTTAGATGAAAATATTATAAATAGAAAAATGTTTACCGAAATGTATAATGATAACTTAAAATTCTGCATTCCTAATCCAATTCAGTCAGAAAAAATATATTATTTTTGTTTGACATGGTGCAATTATTAAAATCTATTAGAAATAATTGGATGAAACAAACAACAAAAAAAAAACTCTTCATTTCCATAATCCAAATGATTTTGCACAAGTTTATTCCCCAAGTATTTAATTATTAAAAAATATTTATGAATCCCAGAAAGTATCAATTGTAAAAATTGCATCTAAGTTATCACAAAAAGTTTCTAAAAATCTATCTTCATTTGATAAACCAAATGTTTCATTTGCTTTGAATGTATTTCTAATGAAACAAAATATATATTTAATGAAACAAACATAACTACTTTATTGAGTGAATAAAATAAAAAAACGTTATAATACAGCAGTATTTATTGATTTTGTGCTGAAACGGTAGAAAACAGTTAATGTTAAGTATCCCTAAAAAGTTCTGAAACTGAATGATGATTTCTGCAAACCAATAGAAAATAGTAGTGATAAAAATGTGTTATTTTTAAAATGCTTGGCATTGCCGATCTGAAATTTTAAGTTCTTTATAACGAAAAAAGAATTAAGATTTCCTGGTACAGATGATAAATTTACTAAAGAGAGTTATTTTCTCTTTCTTTTACTACAGAATCTTTAATAGAATTAATAAATTACATTTTCCACTAAAGGAACGATTTGGAGAATTTCGACAGATGCCGAGGGAATTATAACGTGTCTTGTCAGCAAGTTTTGAAACAATCCGAAACTAAATTAAAAATAATTAGTTTGATACAACTGTATTCAGAAAGAAAAGTTGTATTCAAATTAAAATCTTTAGACAAATTCAAATTAATATAATTTTTAAATCGGATAAATTCTGTGGACAAACTGACATTGCGAATATTTTATATGAAAAATATAATTCACGTGATGATGCAGAAGTAAATAGAAGCGAGAAAGAAGTTTTAATTTTCAAAAGAGGATTCGTAGGAATTGCAAATTTATAAGAGAATTAATTGCAATTATGTTGACAGTTATTAGTTTCAAAATAAGAATCTTGATTATGAAACATATAATTATGAATTAAAAGAATATTTAATTATCATTAACAAAGTTAATTTAAAATATCCCACACAATTTGTTGATATCTTTGTTCAAACTTACATAAGATTCTTAAAAATTATTAACCATAAATATGAAAGTTTATTTTTAGAGTGTATAAATCAAAAATCTTTATTAGAACAATTGGTTTTTTGGAAAGTTGCGTATTATATCTTTTATTTCAGAAACTCAATGTTTTAACTGAAGCATAAATTTTAACTATACATTGTTTATATGTTTCAGTAAACATTTTTACTGATAACTATGCTAAGGTAAAAAAAATATATATAATTATGATACTAAATAAAAGAAAATTACTATCTTTAACTTCTGAATAATAAAATAAAGCATGCGTTTTGGATATTGTGAAAATGTGTTCATATAATCACAGTTGACATATAATTACATGTATTTTATTTATTTACTTTAGAATAAAAATATTTGATAATTTAAAAATTTATTGATATTGCATATATTTTTGGCTTAGATTTTTTTAGCTATTTTGTGTTTAGTGGTAATTATTTTAGAGATATTACAATTTAGATATTATGACTTAATAAAATATTAATATAAAGGGATAATATCCCATTGATTCATTAGCTGTGTTTTTTCCTAGAAATTTTCTGGCATTCGTTAAGTTATAATGATTTGAATATTCAAACTTTTTTTCTAAATATAACTTAGTAATATAAATATAACTTATTTATATAGTAAATGTAAACATAGAAAAATATTTTTTGTATCATGAATAGTTTTCATATTTTGTAGAAATGATATTTTTAATAATAATAAGTTATTCTAAATAATTTGTTGACAATCAAATACATTTTTAGGATTGAAATCAATTTTTCCTCCATTAAACTAAATTTTTTATTTCAATTTTTATGCAATTTGTCAAAATAAATTTAACTTAAAAAATAAATAAAATTTTTGGAAAATATATTTTGTAATAAGGATTATTTGTTCATATTTTTTTTGTAAATAAACTATTTTATTAAAAGAAGTTAATTTCTGGCACTATAAAATTTTTTTTGAGAAATCTTTATAAACAAAATAAGATAAAAATTATTTACGATGGGGATATTATCCATTTTCAAAAAAAAATATATTTTTATTATAAAAAAAAAAATGTTTGTAAAGAAAACAAATCAAGGTAGGATTAAAATTATAATTATATTACTTTAATTAAATATTTAATAATTGCTGTTTCTAAAACCGCAATCTTCCGTCGTCACACTGAAAGAAATTCGACTAGGGTGATGACGTCACAAAATCAGCATTGAAGTCTGGAAAAGCGCGATGGAGAATCTCGCTGTCCCACTAATCCCGTCACTATCTCATCTTTAAATGATTGTACTTACTCCACTGTGCACGTCGTTTCTACAACAGTTTGGACAAAAAAATCTATAAAATTATATATATTAGGATGTATAAAGAAGGTTTATGTTAGGAAATTAAAATTGTGAACACCTCTTACTTACTGCTGTAAAAGGGTTATTTATGAGTAGCTCAATGGATGTGAAATGAAGCCTATTTTTTAAAACGTATTTTGCGATTGTTCGAAGTGATTCGACTGTTTACTTTAAAAGTTAATGAAACAATCCATAGCTTCTATCATCTAAATTGGAAATATATAATTCCATGTGTTGCAATACAAAAATCTCTCCGTTCAAAAATACAGGAGAAAATCTTACATGTTATTGTTCATATGGATTCGGACGCAATTCGTGATGCATTTATATTGTAAAGAGATCATTCTTTCCTTCACTGTAATAGTATGTTAAAGACGAAATTACATAACATATGAAAATTAAATTTCCAGGCACGAAGTATGGAGAATGTCTGATAGGATTTGGGGGAGTGCGTTTCATGCTTACCACCTTCTTGAAAGCAGATATTACTTTATTTAATTCATTAGGCTACAATAACCACTGAATTAATTAACAAAGGCAATTTAAATGTAGAAAAACTTTATAAGGTAAGTTAAATGAAACGCAAGGGCCCCCCTCAGTGTTTTGCATCTGATATTTTACGGATTTTCAGAAAAACAAGGCATTTAAGAGTTCTCATAATATAAATAAAATTGTTAATAATGCGTTTAAAATTGTTGAATTTCTTGAAAAATACTGAACTAAATATAACACTTATGTTTCTAAACAAAAATTCAACTGTCTAGTATAGAATACGTAAGCATATATGTGCATGTGGTGGGTGCGTTAAAAACAAAACTCATGTGTGAATGAAACCTTCCACAAATTATTCGATTTTACCTTACAAAATTTTGTGATGTTTATTTGTAACAATCGTTAAAAATACAAAAACAAACTGTTAAAATGAATAACCACAAACGTGTCTATTAAAGAGCATTTTGTGAATCATGTGATTACGGAGCAGTATAACAGATAAAAGAACTTGAGAAACAGAGCAATCTCAAGTTCATATTGGTAGGGTTTAAAATGTTAAGTCCAAAATCACGTTCGTTTGAAGAAAACAGTTTAAATATACTGTAGTCCTTTAGACAAAACCTAGTTGAGATCGTCTAAAAGCAACAACGACCAATGAAGCGTTATTTCCTACTTTAATGAGGACTAATAGGGTAAAACTACGTCTCAGCTTTCTCGTGAAATTCATGGCAACATAGAAACCGAAATTTCAAGGGTTACTGTTTCCAGAAATTTACATATGAAAGGTCTGCTTGCAAGATGACCTATTGTTTGTGTCCGCTTAATCATGCTTTCAGGAAAGCATGTTTAGCATGTTGTAGAGGGCTTCGAATTTGGGCCAGGCTTGAGTGAAACATTTGGGAGTCTCGGATCAGTATTCTTTAAGGATTTTTGGTTCAACTTAAAGACAAGTTATCAACGTACATGTTCATCAGAGGAGAGCCAAGGCATCTATAACTATTCCCAAATATCTGAGAATGAGACCTCTGTGTCAGTGGATGATAGATGGTGCGAATCATTTGGATTAAGGCATGGATGGAAGCATATGCCTTTGATATGGAGGCCAATCTTTTGACATTCATGCTTGACTTGATAGACCAGTATTTCAATTAGATGCTCTGTGATTGCTGTCAATTATACAAATTCGTTCTTGGAGACTAGTATTCGCAAGAATACAATTTGTACTGATTTAATTTTAATGGATGTAAACGTATATTTGTAGAATAAATTTGTTTTATGAATAGCTGTAAATTTTGGTCATTCAGTGGAGATCTCAGATCTCTAAACTTAACTCCTAGTCTTAGATGTTTCAAAACTGCAATTGAAAATCTCCCTCAACTTTCCGAAACATACATGGCTTTAAAAAATAGCATAGCTTGAGAAGTAAGATGTAATACTGTAGGGGCTCATAATCTATCTGCTTTTCTGTATGAATTAATGTTTTAACAACTGCATACTTGCAAGAAGGCAATATACCCCTTATTTACCAATTTTTTGTCAAATATTTCAAACACTGAATTGCAAAATCCCGGTAATAAGGATTATTATGCACGAACATATCTCTATACAATAACTACTGAACAGCTATTTTTTTAAAAATTATTTCAACCTGTGTGCATACCGAATTTCATCATAATCTACCCAATAGTTCTGAAGATGTTTGACAGAAAGCGAAATTTCTCTTAATTATAATCAATGTATTCGTATTAGTCTTTTGACAAAAAAAAATTAATAATAGTGATAATGCAAAATGTAATATGTGTAATGTTTTGTTATGTTTATAAATTATTTTAAATAAAATAAATATTATTACATTTTCTCCAATTATATTTTTTCAAATTTGTTCTTTGAGCTTTAAACTATTTAAAATGCTTTCGTTTTTTTTTTTTTTTTTTCTTGGGTAGACAATTTCAGACGATTCATAAAATAATAATAGTAAATCTAATAAAAATGAATAAAGAAGTGCCCGCTAACTTCACCAGTCTATCCATCACTACTATAAACTAATAAAATAATATAAGTTTTATACTTTTCACTAAACATAATATCTATTTTATTTTCCAAGCTGCATTAATTCCTCTCTGGTAAAGGAATAAACATATATAATTTTCTTTACACCCTCAAGTGCCGAGCTCACGTAATAAAATACGACACTCATACCACTGCTTCCCGCTCGCATTTCTTGCAAAAACATGCTTTAAAAATAAACACGGTTCACTGTTATACTACTGGATGCATCATAACTGCAGTTGGAGCCGAGCTAACAGAAATTAACAAGCTGTTCTTTTTTCTATTTTTTTTTATTGGAATTTTGTCCTGATTAATGACAACCAAAGTAAAGTACAGTTTTCGGTTTAGTAGTTAGGCAACTGTTAAGACGCGCAGAGCTAATTTGCCTTTCGCGGAAGAGCGAAATAAAAATATACCATATATCAGCAAGCAAATAAAAATATATCAGCAAGCAAAAACAGACAAAGAAACAAAAAAAGAAGTGCAGACTTTGAAATGAGAAGACATGGTAGAACCGCATAACAGCAACTAATCGCGTCGTTACTGGGGAGATGTATGTTTTAATTATTTTTCTTAGCATTCCTGACGCGCCGTTTCAAATTAGTCATATTTTTAATGCCATTGGGATATGGCAGGGTCTCAGTGCTCGTGTATTTTATTTCGGGAGCGGCAGTTTATTAGAATGTTTGAATAAATGTTGGTAATCGAAATGAATAAGCAATAAATTTTGTCATCTTTCAGCTCAGGATTAATAAATTGTGTTAGTTGTTCGGCATTTTTATTGAATATATACATACATACATGCCAGTGTAACAAATAATTTAAAATTATCTGAATGTTTAAAATAGAACTGCGTCAACTGTTTATTGATGATAATACACTTACATACAATTTAGTTCTATTTTTCTATGAGAAAATTAAAAAATTCATTAGGAAATACACAGTGAATTTCCTAAATATCGTAGCATAACGCAATTCCTAGCTTTTAAAGAAGAAAAAAAAAGATGTTAAGTATAATAAATAAGGATAAAAGAAAATATGCGATTAACGATCATTTAATTCCATTTTAAATATTTAATATCATTATTAGTATATTTAATGCTAATATGCTATGCACTTTACATTAAATAAAAAAATTTTTAATGACTTACGTATCTTTACTCGTTTAGTTTAATTTATGGAAATAATTCAACTTTTGTTTAGTAAGAAAATTAATATAATAATATTTTAACTCATTGTTTACTAATTTATAGGAGAACTATTAGATCAGAAGTGTTTAAAATTGAATGTTGGATACCTATCAACTGGATTTTTTTTTTTCATTTCTGTGATATTAATTGTTCAATGGCGTATTGCATTTACAAATCACTTTTAGCAACGTAAATATTGTTTTTGTAAATTTTATATTAAAATGTGCAAACCTGTTTGAATCAAGACATACTTGTGAATAATTAGCATTTTTAATAAATATACAAAATGTTGACAAAAAAAAAGCATTTGTCTAACCTCTTTGAGCCTGGTTTACAAGACTTGAATATAATTTATTGATTTTTTATTTATTTTTATATCAGAGAAAATGAAATATATAAGTATTAAAATATTTATTATTATTTTTGTTATAATTGATGTATATTAATTTCGATTATTTCCTGCCACACTCGGCTAATAAAAATTAATAAAAAGAGTGCCCACTGATCTCCACAAGTCTATCCATATCTGCTATAAACTAATAAAATCATATATTTTTTATTTATCACACATTCTATACTTTATACTAAGGAGAATATATTTTATTTGCAAGCTACATTAATTCCTCGCCTGGTAAAGTAAGAACTTATATATAATTTTCTTTACACTCGTAAATGCCGAGCTCGCGTAATAAATATGACACTCATACCACTGCTGCCCACTCGCATTTCTTGCAAAATATGCCTTAAAAGATAAACACAGTTCCCTGTTTTCCCACTGGATGCATCATAACTGCTGCAGGAGCCGAGAAGCAACAGAAATTATGCAAGCTGTTCTTTTTTTTTTTTTTTTTTTTGGAATTTTGTTCTGATTAATGACAACCAGAGTAAAAAGTACAGTTTTCGGTGTAGTAGTTAGGCAACTGTTAAAACGCACAGAGCTAATTTGCCTTTCACGAAGAGAAATAAAAATAAACATTTTCAGTAAGCAAAAACAAGAAAGAAAAACAAAAAAAAAAAAAAAATGGTGCAGACTTTGGAATGAGAAAACATGGCAGAACCACATAACCGCGTCGTTACTGGGGAGATGTATGTTTTTTAATTATTTTCTTAGCATTCTTGACGCGCCGTTTCAATTAGTCATATTTTTAATGCCTTTGGGATATGGAGGGCTCAGTGCTCGTATATTTTATTTCGGGAGCGGCAGTTTATTAGAATGTATGAATAAATGTTGGTAATTGAAATGTATAAACAATAAGTTTCGCCATATTTCAGCGCAGGAATAATAAATTGGGTTTTGTTGCTCGACAATTTTATTGAATATATACATATACATGCCAGCGTAGCAAGTAATTTAAAATTATCTGAAAGTTTAAAATAGTACTGCAGCAACTGTTTATTGATGATAATACACTTAAAAACAATTTAGTTCTATTTTTTTTTTTGAGAAAATTATAAAATGCATTAGGAATACACAATGGATTACCTATATATCGTAGCATTAGCAATTACCCTGGTTTTGAAGACGAAAAAAATAGGTAAAGTGTAATAAATAGGGATAAAAGGCAATCTATGATTAATCATCATTTAATTTCATTCTATATATTTAATATCATTAATAGGAGTTTTAATGCGAATATGTTATCTTCTTTACATTACCTAAAAAAATATTAGATTTTTAAAATTTTATAAAATAATTTCAAAATTTAATGAAAAATTAATTCATGAAAATAATTCAGCTTTTGTTTAGTATAAAAATAAATATAACATTTTAATTCATTTTTACTAATATATAGACAACAAACTTAAAAATGTTCAAGCCTGGAAGACGGATCCTATCTACGCATTTCTTTTATTCCGATGATATTTTTGTTCAAAAAGCATATTGCGTTTCAAAATCACTTTTAACAATACATATATTGTTTTTGTCAGATTTTATATTATTTGCAAACCTGTTTGTATCAATACATACTCGTGAGTAATCATCCTTTTTCATAAATATACAAAAATGTCGATAAAAAAATATTTGTCTAACCAATTTGTGCATAGCGTAGCAAACTAAAAAACTATAAATTTTAATACAATTCATTGATTTTTATTTACATGAATTAAAATTAAATGATTATGATGATTATTTTTATTTACATTATTATGAATGAAATATGCACATATTAAACTATTTATGAATATTATGTGTCATAATTATTATGTATTAATGTTGATTATTTCGAGTGACCCTCGGTTAATAAAAGTGCATAAAGAAGTGCCCATTGATTTCAAAAGTCTATCCAATTCTGCTATAAACTAATAAAATCATATAACGTTTATATTTATCGCCCATTCTATATTTTATACTAAACATAATAAATATTTTATTTCCAACCTACAAATATTCCTCTCGCCTGGTAAAGTAAGAACACATATATAATTTTCTTTGCATTCTTAAAGGCCAAGCTCGCGTAATAAAATATGACACTCATACCACTGTTTCCCTCTCGCATTTCTTTGCAAAAATATGCCTTAAAAAAATAAACACGGTTCACTGTTTTCCCACTGGATGTATCATAACTGCAGTTGGGGCCGAGAAGCAACAGAAATTATGCAAGCTGTTCTTTTTTTTTTTTTTATTGGAATTTTGTTCTGATTAATGGCAACCAGAGTAAAGTACAGTTTTCGGTTTAGTAGTTAGGCAACTGTTAAAACGCGCAGAGCTAATTTGCCTTTCACGGAAGAGAGAAATAAAAATAACATTTTCAGCAAGCAAAAACAGACAAGAAAAAAAAAAAAGTGCAGACTTTGAATGAGAAAACATGGTAGAACCACATAACAGCAACTAACCGCGTCGTTGCTGGGGAGATGTATGTTTTAATTATTTTTCTTAGCATTCTTGACGCGCCGTTTCAAATTAGTCATATTTTTAATGCCATTGGGAAATGGAGGCTCAGTGCTCGTATATTTTATTTCGGGAGCGGCAGTTTATTAGAATGTATGAATAAATGTTGGTAATTGAAATGAATAAGCAATAAGTTTCGCCATCTTTCAGCGCAGGAATAATAAATTGTGTTTTGTGGCTCGACATTTTTATTGAATATATATATATGTACATAAACCAGCGTAGCAAATAATTTAAAATTATCTGAATGTTTAAAATAGATTTGCATCAACTGTTTATTGATGATAATACACTTAAACACACAATTTAGTACATTTTTCTTTTTAGAAATTATGAAAATGCATTAGGGAATGCACAGTTGATTACCGAAATATCGTAACGTAATGCAATTCCCCAGGTTTTGAAGAAGTACAAAAAAGGTAAAGTATATAATAAACAAGGATAAAAGGCAATTTGTGATTAATCATCATTTATTTCCATTTTAAATATTTATAATCATTAATAGGGTTTTTAATGTAATATGCTATTTACGAGTACTTTACATTAACTAAAAAAGGTGGAATGGCTTGCATATGTTTAATCGTTAAGATTAAATCATGTCAATAATTCAACTTTTGTTTAGTAAAAAATAAATATAAAAATATTTTAAATTATTGTTTATTAATTTATAGGAGACTTTAAGATCAGAAATGTTTAAGACTGAATGCTGGATACCTATCTACTCGATTTTTTTTTTTATTTTTGTGATAGTTATTGTTCAAAGGTATATTGCATTTTAAAATCTCTTTTAGCAAAGTAAACATTGTTTTTGTAAGATTTTATTTTTAAAATGTACAGACCTGTTTGAATAAACACATATTTGTGAATAGTCATCCTTTTTTTCATAAATATGTAAAATGTCGATGAAAAACCATTTGTCTAACCACATTGTGGCTGGTTTCAAAAATATACTGATATTAACTAATATACGATATATAAAAACATACTTTAAATAAGTTCTTAAAAAATTATTTAAAATATATTTATATAGACTAAAATAAATATATATAGACTAAGATGTATTTGTTAATGTATTCATTAATTTTTCTGTTGATTTTTATACGATAGAGGAAGGAAATATGTAAAACAATAAAAAAAAAAAAAATCGATTATTTCTTATGACCCTCGGCTAATAAAAAAGCAAATAAAGAAGAGTCTGTTGATTTCACAAGTCTATCCCTCTCTGCTATAAGTTAATAAAAACCTATAATTTTTATTTGTCGCCTATTCTACACATTATATTAAAAAAAGAATATCTATTTTATTTCCAAGCTACATTAATTCTCTCCTGGTAAAGTAAGAAACATATATAATTTTCTTTACACTCTTAAGTGCCAAGCTCGCGTAATAAAATATGACTCTCATACCACTGCTTCCCGCTCGCATTTCTTGCAAAACATGCCTTAAAAAAATAAAACACGATTCACTGTTTTCCCACTGGATGCATCATAACTGCTGCGGGACAGAGAAGCAACAGAAATTATGCAAGCTGTTTTTTTTTTTTGTTTTTTTGATTGGAATTTTGTTCTGATTAATGGCAAACCAGAGTAAAGTAGTTTTCAGTGTAGTAGTTAGGCAACTGTTAAAACGCGCAGAGCTAATTTGCAACCTCGGAAGACAGAAATAGAAATAATATTTTCAGAAAGCAAAAACGGAAAAGAAAGAAAAGTAAATGGTGCAGACTTTGTTCATAACAGCAACTAACCACCCCTTTACCGGGGAGATGTATGTTTTAATTATTTTTCTTATCATTCTTGACGCGCCGTTTCAAATTAGTCATATTTTTAATGCCATTGGGATATGGAGGGCTCAGTGCTCGTATATTTTATTTCGGGAGCGGCAGTTTATTAGAATGTATGAATAAATGTTGGTAATTGAAATGTATAAGTAATAAGTTTCGCCATCTTTCAGCGCAGGAATAATAAATTGGGTTTCGTTGCTCGACATTTTTTATTGAATATATACGTATATACAACCAGAGTAGCAAATAATTTAAAATTATCTGAATATTTAAAATAGATTTGCATCAACTGTTTATTGATGATAATGCACTTAAACACAATTTAGTATTTTTTCATTGAGGAAATTATAAAATGCATCAGGGAATACATAGTGGATTACCTCAATATCTTAGTATAATGCATTTCCCACAGTTTTTAAAAGAAAAATAAGAGGTAAAGTATAATAAATAAGAATAAAAGACAATATGTGATTAACCATAACTTAATTCAATTCTAAATATTTAATATCATTAATAGGGGTTTTAATACTAATATGCAATTTATTTTAAAAAAAAAAAGATGGAATGACTTGTATATCTTTTACTCGTTAAATAAAAGAAATAAATGAACATTACTGCTATATTTATTTAAATAGCTTGATACTTAGGTATTTAAGTGTATTAATAATCTTGTTTATTTTAAAAGTTAGTTAAAATTTATAAATTTTGATATATTAATAAATCCACTTGTAAGTACACACTAAGTAATAAATCCACTTGTAAACATTAATGTTACTTTATATGGGTAAGAATACGATATTACGTACTATTAATTTTTATTTTCATTTTTGTATATTAGTTTTACAGTTAATTATTAATCAATTGCTTTATATTATTAATTATTTACAATTAATTAATTATTTGCATATTAATATCTGAGATTAACCCTCCTTTAATTCCATTTTATATATTTACCATCATTAATGGGTATTTTAATGCGAATATCTTATATATTTACTTTACATTAATTAAAAAAGATGGAATGACGTATGTCTTTACTTGTTAAATAAAATAAATAAATGGACATTACTGTTATATTTATTTAAATTGCTTTATACATATACATTTTAAATGTATTTATAATTTTGTTTATCCATTCTAAAATATTTTGAAGATAAATAAAATTTATAAATAATGATACTTTCTAAATGTATGTTTTAATATAAATACAGATTAATAACGATAGGAATAAGAAATGGGCTATTAATTTTCATTGTTAAATTTTTTTAAGTAAAGTTCTTTTAATTTTCTGAACTCAATAAAATAACTTTATTTCTAGATTCCTTTTATTATAACACATTAACTGCATTCAAATAATCTATTTTTCAGTGTTTTTCTAATGTTTAAAAACATTTCAAAATGCTTAATATTAAATTTATAAAAATATCTATTTTATTTATATTTATTTGATGATTTTTATTTATATCTTTATCCGATAAATTATGATATATATTGCATTTTATAAAGAAACGGAAGCATTTCGTGCATTGCGTTTTTTTAACAAAAATAATATTTTTATAAAATATTTACAAAAATAAAGATAAGAACTCTTTCTTATGTCATATTTTCAAATAATTAAATAAAATTGAATATTTTATTGAATTTCTTATATCATTGTTACTATGCACTAATCATAACTTATTTAGAAAAAAATATCTCTAAAATTGTAAGAAAGAACAATGATAAATGTATTTTTAATAATTATATTGAAAAAGTAAATACAACTCCTTTTGGTATTCCAAATCGATTTATTTTCCAGGAAAATAATATTTCAAAATGTTTCAATGCGACTGAGTATTTTCATCCTCCATTTTCAACACTAACTGTTCATCTTTATTTAGTACAATACAACTAAAAACATTTAAAAAAAATTCTCAGATACCTTTTGAGTGAAAAAAAATATGCAAGGGAAGAATAAAATCTGCAAACATTTCTTTCTCAGATTGTGTATTTAGTATATTTCACAATAACTATTCAAAACATTCATCATCAAACAGAAATGGCTTTCTTTTGGCATATATTCATGGCAGTAATCTTTACAGGAACGAAGCACGGTATATATCATTCTGATTTAAGTTTACTGCCTGGAAAAATCGTCTGTGCGCTGTGTTTATTTTTATGGGACGCCCTAATTTGGCGGCCGGGATTCTCTCCCACGATTTGGCAAACTTCTTTTATTGCACATGTGTCACGACAATCTGCTATAGCATCAATTTACTGGCACATTATCCTGAATTTGCATCAGCGATACAACAACATAAAGGTATTCTGGTAACAAGGTCTTTTATTTTGTCAATTTTGTCTTGTAACATGAGAATTTAAAGCTGCCTAGAACAAAGTGACCAAGGGAAGAAAAAAAAAAAATTGTAAGAGGTTTTTTTTCTCTTTAAATATGTTTTTAAAAATGAATAAAGTTTTTTTTTTTTTTAAATAATTCTTTCCTAAATAAAATAAGTTTGTGTCCTATTGCATTGTGCGTGAAACTGTGAGGGGGTGGCGTGAAACCACTGTTTTATATTATTTTTAATGCACTATAATGCATTGTTATTCATAACTCTATAACGCGTATTTTTCCTCCAGCGTGGTAAATTTAGGGTAGATTTTTAAATTCAAAATAAATTTCAGTGTTGTTATTAAATAAAGACCTTTTGAGTAAAAAACAGTATAAAGGGAAATAGGAAGAATAAAATCTGCAGACATTTCTTTCTCCGATTGTGTATTTAGTATATTTCACAATAACTATTCGTAACATTCATCATCAAACACAAAATGGCTTTCTTTGGCATATATTCATGGCAGTGATCTTTACAGGAACGAAGCACGGTATATTATTTTGGTTTAAGTTTATTGTCTGGAAAAATCGTCTGTGCTCTGTGTTTATTTTATGGGACGCCCTAATTTGGAGGCCGGGATTCTCTCCCACGATTTGGCAAACTTCTTTTATTGCACATGTGTCACGACAATCTTCTATAGCAGCAATTTACTGGCACATTACCCTGAATTTGCATCAGCGATACAACAACATAAAGGTATACTGGTAACAAGGTATTTATTTTGCCAATTTTGTCTTGTAACAAGAGAATTTAAAGCTGCCCAGAACAAAGTGACCAAAGGGAAAAAAAAAAAATTGTATGAGGTTTTAAATACTTTTTTTTTTTTTTTTAAATCAGTATATTTCTTAAATAAAATAAGTCTGCGTTCCCATCGCATTGTGCATGAAACTTGGGAGTGAATGATTGCTTTATATTGTTTCATAATGTATTATAATGCTTTGTTTTTTATCAATCTATAATACATTTTTTTTTTCTCACGACATATAATGATTTATAAAAAATATTTCTAAAATTTTATTTGAACGTTTGTATTATAAAATTGCTGTAGAACGTTGTAAAATTGTAAGTAGATTAAAAGTATTTTAAATACAAGTGCATTTTCATTTTCTATGTTATGCATGCGTATTCTATGCATTTGTAATGCTATGCATTTTCTAATACAAATTACCAGTTTTGAATAAAAACTTCTAAAAACTTTCTTTACAGATTCAACTGAAAACAACCATTTAAAAATCAGTACAAAAATTTGGCATAGTTACTGCTTAGTAGAATTTGCGCAATTACGTATCAAGACCTATCACGTATACGTATTATGTATCACGTATTGTATCAAGAATTGTTGCGATTACTTCTTTTCCTCTGTGTTTCCATTGACAATTTAGGATATAGGCAAATTTTCGAATAGTTACAAATCTAACAAACATTATTGTCAAAACAAAACACGAATTTTTAAAAAAAAAATGTAATAATTTGCTTGTTTATTGTAATCCGTTCAAAATTAAGAATGTAATGCAAATATTTCAGTAACACTTATTAACCGATAAATAACTATATTAACTTTCTCCTTGGCCCTGCCCTCCTTGTTGGACCATGGCCATCTGCCTACTTATAGATTCCGGAAACAGGATATGTTTTATCTTTAAGGGGTAAGGTTGTCATCCATACGTCCAACGCTTTACAGACCAATTATACTGGCGCCTACTGTTTAAAGTGAATTCGGAATCACTACAAACTTCCATGGCACCGAACGACAGAGAGCTAGTCACTCGGCCATACGACACCAAATAATTATACTAGAAAACATAAAAATAATTGAGCTATGATGCTTTTTCATCACTTTGGTTAAAGTTAAGTAGTTGATTTGTTTACATTTAACTAACATATTTTTTTTTTTTTTTCCTTAAAGAAAAATATTTTATAAGTATTTTATGAAATTATACAGATTTTTGCTATTAGCTTTGCGATTTTCTAGTGATTGTCGTTAATTTTTATCTATCGCAAATATTTCGATTTTTTAATTCAAGCATTTCCTTACTCATGTCCTTATTCTTTTCTTTATTCATTTGAAACTTTTATTTATTTCAATTCTTCAATTCAAATATTTTTCTTATATTTCAATTCAGATATTTATTTCAATTCTTTAATTCAGATATTTATTTCAGTTCTTCAATTCAGATATTTATTTCAATTCTTCAATTCACATATTTCCTTATTTCAATGTGTCAATTCAAATATTTCCATATTTCAATTTAAATATTTTCTTATTCCAACATACCAATAGCTTTAATTATAAAAAGGAATTTATTTACTTAAATCTCGCAGTGTAATTATTTATAATAATTTTAATATCATGGGAGAATTATAACAGGCAAATTAATAACTACGGTTTCTTTATTGTTAATAAAACAAATTATTTCCAATTTTCTCATAATTATATATTCTAAACATCCTACACCAATTTAACTTAATGCCATAGGAAAATAAAATAACACTCTTTAAAATATCATTATTTATCTTGGAAACAAATTCCAGTGATAAAAACAAATTATTATTACACGATAAAAAGATAAGCATATTTATGAAATCATTACAGGGCAACGTGCCAAATACCAGCAAGGGATATCCTTTTAAAACCGAAATGCATCAATTGACACTGCACACAAAAATAATTTTATGTACTCCAATTTTCTTATTATGTTAATACCATAATAGCAATATTATCAGCAAATTATCTATATGGCCATTGTAAAATAAATTACTCTTGTAACACTGCAAAATATAGGGTCATCACAGAAGCACATAATCCTTAAACAATTTTATTATTAATGTGCGAATGAATAAAAAAGGTCACAAAAAGCAATCAACATGATGCCATACTTGACCATCATTTAAAGAATAGCAGTTTAGTACTCCATTTAGCGTTATTTGGCATGCCAAGCATGTCCGCACTACATTCTACGTCAGCAGCATTTGATTAGTATTCCGAGCAATTTGACGGCAAATGACGCTTTATAGTGCACGTATAAAGTTTAGTGGTCCTTTCCACAAAGCGTTCCAGTTACTAAGTAACTTTTTTTTCTGTCTGTAGTAGAGGAATAAAAGACGATCTCTTGAATAAGGCACTAATGAATCTCTTTCTATGTAGTACTACTGCCAGATGGATTGCTATCTAATGCTCATTGAGGCATTTATTCCTGTTAAGTTCGATTCGTATCATTGACTATTGGACTGAACGGATGGCTTTGTGTGTTCTCATATGAGGATCGTGACATTTATGTTCAAAGAAATACTGTTAATGAAGGAAGATATCAGAGATGATGAATGAAAAAAGAATCGAACAATGAATAAAAATACTAATAAATAATTAAAATAAAAATTATAATTGTCCCAAACTCTAGTAAAATATCAAATTTGATAAAAGATTTCAAATAATAAAATCTAAATAATATATGAATCCCTTATATCTATTTCATTTTATCTAGTCTAAGAGATATTTTAACAAGAATGCTCAAATCATGTTTACAAAATTGATTTTGGTTAAAATGAAATTATAATAATATTTAAGTACAAAATTATCTGGAAATTCACATTTATTCAAAAAATGTATTCCGAGAGTCATTATCATTTTCAACATTTTGTGTCTTTTTTTATGTAGTATGAATTTCTTTCTATGTAGTACTACTACCAGATGGATTGCTATCTAATGCTCATTGAGGCATTTATTCCTGTTAAGTTCGATTCGTATCATTGACTGTTGGGCTGAACGGATGGCTTTGTGTGTGTTCACATTAAGATCGTGACATTTATGTTCAAAGAAATATTGTTAATGAAGGAAGATATCTGAGATGATGAATGAAAGAATCTAACAAATGAACAAGAGTACTTCAATACTTCAATAAAATAACAAAATTGATAAAGGATTTGAAACAATAAATTCAATACAATATTGAATCCAATATATCTATATCATTTTATATATTCTAAGATAAATTTTAACAAGAATCATACATTTACTAAAATTATTTAGATTAAAATTAAATAAAGATAATATTTAAGTACAAAATGATATTATAATGAGTTTAAGAATATTATTTATTCTGCAAACTCACATTTATTCAAAAATGTGATCCCTTCAATATCAGTTGCAATATTTTGGAACTTTTTTATATTAAGATGAGAGTAATTATTATTAAAAGAATTTAAAAAAAATATTTACCTTATGTATTGTTGGAAAAGCAATTATTTTAGCTTTACATTAAGCGTTATATTAGAAAGGAATAAAAAATATTCTGCTCCTTTATATCAATCAATTGATGGTATAATAAATAAATGCATATTTATCACATTAATAAATATTGTAACTAAGTAATTAAGTCTTTGGTAGGAGAACCTATGGTGGTCCAAGGCTGTCAGCCTATTGACAGATATTGAGATGGTTTCTTTTTTTTACGGAGTAGGATTGAAGGCAGTACCCTCAACAAACATTTTGGAGCGAAGTGGTGGTCAAATAAAAAGTGGATTCAGTTGATATCAAATAAAGTGGATTCCAAACCATTACAATCATCCATGGCACTACCGGGACTTTAACCCTATGGTATCGAAGACCAGAGCACTAGTCATTCGCCCATCATGACATAATAAATATTGTAACTATTACAAAATTAAAATTTGGTTAAAAATTAAATTAATAAAAACTTTAAAAAATATTCAAATTTAAAAGTTATTTGTTATCAACAAATAATTAATAAATTATTTATAAAATAGCAAGTAATAAATAAACAGTTATTAATTTCGATCAATTATCAAATAAACATGATGAAGATATATGAGTATTGAAACAAAATAAAAAAAATTGGAAATTGATATGAAATGGTTCAATAAAAATACAGCTGCATTGAAGAGCGCAGTGAATAACACAGAAAAAAAATAATTGAATTTATTATTATTGTATAAATTATTATTAAAATAATTAAATTGTTTAAAAACATGTGGAATTACAAATTTACTCATTTTTTCATAAATTACGTTTCTCCCTAAATTCTGTTTCTAATATTGGGTAAATTTTAAAAGTACTATTCATTCATTAAAAAGGTCGAAAATACAAAACAAATAGAATTGAGAATTGAATTTTTATTAATCATTCTTTCTATTTTTATTTAATTTTTAAATAAGATGTCGATAATTTATATTTTTATAGTAATATATCTTGTATAATAATAATGATAATAATAATAATAATAATTTAGTTAATACATATCTAAGCATATGTAGAGATATGATATGTATGTTTAACATTGTTTGAAGGAAGGCTCTAAAATCAATTTATCTCAGCGGTGATATTGAAACTGACCGTTATTAAAGTGAATTAAAGTAATTAAATATTTAATATAGAGCAATTCATAATTCCTGAATTTAGTAGATATTAAAGCGAAAACATTAAAATATAGCGCAAAATATTTCTTATCCACAAATAATTTAGCCAATCTATTACTCAGAATAATTATCGCATTGTTACTAAAATACATTAATATTTCTCTTTTGGAAGATCCTGAATGAAAGATAGGAGTTTCGAAGCACGATTCGACTTGGGACACGCGCCTACTAGTAAAATATTAATTTTACTAAATAATTAATTTTCATGAATGCAATCTGTTTCACTACGTAATGATTGATTACTAAGCCGTAAGTTTAATTACGGATTCAATTAGCAATTCAAAAGGTAGAATTTCTGAGTTTTCAATCAAAAATGAAAGTAACTAATTAAAGAGTTGAAAGCAGATGGTCATCACTTATGATTCTTCATTTAGTTTCATTGTAATGCATTACGACAATTTAAAATCAGATTTATTATTATTATTATCAGTAAAAATTTAAGGCAGATGGGAAATAAACCAATAGGCCTATTTTAATATCAAATAAAAATTGATTGATATAGGTATATTGTATTTTAAAATTTGAATTAAACTAATAAATTAGAAAAAATGCAATTAAATTTTAAATTCAATTCCTTGAAGTTAAACAAATGTAATTAATTAATTTTAATTTAAACATAAATTTAATTTAAGTTTAAAATAAAATTAATACCTGAAATAAATTAGTGATATGATATAAATTAATTCATTTTGAAAATGAATTATATTAAATAATTGTTTTCAAATTTATGTATTTCGTTAAAATATTTAACATAATATTTTTATAAAGTTAAAAATACAATATTTAATATTCATTAATGTAATATAACTATTAAATATTGTTTCAAATGTAACTAATTTATATCATTTGGAGTTATGTACAAATGCAATTATTATTGCCAAAATATGATTTTTAGTCGCAGAAAAATTAAAAAAGTAGCTAAATTACAATATTCTAAGTGCATCGATTATACTAACTTACACAACTTGTATCGATTATACTAGCTAATACAATTTGTATGTATTATACTATGTTGTACAATTTGTATCGATTATACTAGCTTTTATATTTCGTATCGATTACATGGTAATAATGGTAATAAAAAAATATTCATTTTTTCAATAATAATGGCAAAAATACAGTAGAATAATTTAATTGTATGTACTTTTTAATAAAATAAAAGAAATTTTATAAAAGGCATAGTTTTTTATATACATATATAGTATCTATTAAAAAAAATAAATATATTTTAAATTTATTTCTCATGTAGTTTATATGAAAAATTTTCATGTTTCATTAAACAAGAATTTTTTACGAACAAACAATTTAAAGCCAGAAAAATATATAATTCATTTTCGTAAGCGATTGGTAATATTCTACTATTTTAAAAAACGACACGTATATTACTTTTTAACATATTCATATCTTCATTTATTGGATTTTATTCTTAAAATAACTCAATGAACTATAGAGGTTAAAATATTTTTCGCATTTTTATTAAATAAATATCCATAACATTATAAAATTAAAAATATTATTTTATATTATCCTTTTTTTGAAATGATAACCTTTTCACATGTATTATTTTCTTTCCCATATCGTTAAAATTATAATGCATCACATGCAGTTCTATTTTAATCAATTGTATTTATGTTATTGAATAATTATTATTGTATACCAAAACATTTAAAATTCAAATAAATAATAAATCCTTTTTAAAATTATATAAAAATTAATAAATTACAATTGCCAGAGTCTTGATATTCGTTGTTCAAAAAATTTAAAATTTATAACTATAGCTAACTTCAAATTGTTTTAAATACTATAACCGTTTTGCAGAAATACGTTTTAGTATTTTTTTTTTCTATTTTTAAAGCTATGTGAAAGAATCTTTCCTGATCAATTAATCTGTTAAAAATATACTTAATGTGTTAAATAGATTTTGTGTGACACTTTTTAATATCGAATGCTTATTATTATCTTTTAAATTATCATTTATTACTAAATGCTTAATTAATAGTCGATATAATATTTCTAATTATTTATTTTTAAGTGTAGATCTAGATATTTTTATTGATCTACAACGTTTTCCAACTAAATGCTTAATTAATAGTCGATATAATATTAATAATTATTTATTTTTAAGTGTAGATCTAGATATTTTATTGATCTACAACGTTTTCCAGCTAAATTTTAACGAATATTATTTTTCAAATTTATTGTTGAGTTCAAAACTTTTTTAGCAAATAACTAAACATAATACCTATTTTTCTAATACAAACAGTGCAAGGCCTGTTATTCTAGTTCAAACAGTTCTGTAATGCTTATTATTCTAGATGATTTTATTGTTCAGGAAAAGCTTTTCATATTCATGAACATTTAATTAAAAACCAAACAAGATGAAACACCAATATTACCATAAATTCTAATTAAACAAAAAACATAAATATTCAGGAATAAGTATTTTCTCTCCTTAAGCGTCAGTACGAAGCATAGTGTTTGAGAAGCAATAGAGTAACAAAAGGTGGTTGAAAAATTATGACAATGATTTAAGTCTTTTGTAGCATTCGCTATTATTCATTATAGTTTCTTTTATTTTAATGTCTTGAATAACCACGACAAGTCATTTATCGCACCTTTGTGCTAGGTATTGTTTTTGAACCTGGCATAATGATTAATATTATTTTCTTTTACTGCATATCCATCTGGATTCATGGGAATATGAAATGTGAAAATGTCATAAATCATCATGAAATATTACATTTGCAGTTGCAAAAAGTAATATTAATCATGGCTTATGAATAATTAAAATATATTAGGAAAATAAATTAGTCTACATATATTTACATTTTTCTAATACGACTTACATGTTTAATAGACAGAAATTAAATAATCAAATTAATAATTTTGTGCAATTTTATGTATGTTTTTTTAGTAATATTAATCGAAATATTAGGGATTATTGTCAGAATCGACTTCGTGTCGGCAGAATCATGAATTCTCACTAGAGTTATACTCAGACTTATCGTGGAATAAAAAATATGAAAAATTGATAGAGAAAATCGTTTTTTCAATACAGGTTCAAACACTGGACTTTAGATTCAGCGATCAGGTGAAGGAGCAAGAATAAACAGTTCAGTGAAGCATCTCAAGCAGTAGAGGGGGTGCCTATCCAAGAGAACTTGTCAATTTGGATCCAACGGTCACAGTTAAGGAGAAAGTTATTATTTTTGTAAATATTTTACAAAAATAATGGCTTTTGTAAGGCCACTTTATACATATTTTACTATTTACTATTATTTTTTTCTAATACCTTAATATTTACTATTTATTTTAATAACATTATAAATAATATCATATTTGTATATAAGGGCCTGAATGGCCGAGTGGTCGCTCTGGCGCTCGGTACCACAGGTTTCGGGTTCGAGTCCCGACGGTGCCATGGGTGTTTGTAGTGGTTCGGAATCCACTTTAAACTGTAGGTCCCGGTCAAATAGGATCGTGGAGCGTTGCGGGAGGCATGGTTACTCTGCGTCCGTGGCTTATCTTCAAATTACACGTGCCCCTGGGTAATGCAAAGTGAGTACGTCTATGCAGCGCTTGTCTTAAGGCATCCAAGACCAAGCTATCTAAGTGTTTGCCAGCTGCCTTAGAAAGAAAAAAAAAAATATTTGTATATAAAATAAAATGAGGTGTTAGCATGAACAAAATAGGGTTCAAAAATATCTGTCAGCATGAGAGCATTATAGTCATTAATTAGAGTATGAGTAAATTTAGTGGTGAGTTTGGAACAAAACTTCACATCAACATTCAAGTTGCCTCGCTAGTTCTTAGATTTAGTCATATATAGATTTACTCACATTTGCAATTGTTCTTAAAAACTATTTCTCTATTTTGCTAGTTTAGTAATTGTAATTCAGAAATTATTCCAAATGTCACAAGAAAAACACAATTTTCTACAATTCTGTGATTCATTGATTAATCTTCTGATAGTCAATGAAGACCAATATTTGAACAACAAAAAAAAATCTGACATTTTCTGAAGAAATAATTAAATTATTTTAAATTCCCAACTGCTGAAAATTTAAAATGCATATATTTTTGTTAACTCCAATTACCTACGACGTGTTTAAATGAATACCGATGGGAAAATTTTATATTTTATGCTTTCCATTCACCTTATAACTATCGTTAAGTAGCAATTTTACTATAATATACGCTTTTAATTTAATGCAACATAATTTTTCTTCTATAATATCAAAACAAATATTCGCACACACACAAAAAAGCCCAGATGATTTAGAATTTATAATTCGTAATGTAATATCGATCCTTTTGTGACAGAAAAATAAAAAAAATTATCCTTTATTGGAAAAGTACATTTAGAGATTTCAGTAATTTTTTATATTTATTTTCGTTACACAGTTCAATATATTTTTCTAAATTCGTGACATGCCTTTTCATAATAATTATTTCATTTCCAATAAAAAACGGAATTAAGAATTAGAAAGAAATAAAACAAATAGATGTTTTCAATAAAAATATCTCCCTACTGCTTGAAATTTTTCTCTTTAGTATTGGAAAAACTATAATCAATACAGAGAGTCATTAAAATATGATTTATGGGATTTAGTATCGAATATTATTCATGGATTTTTACCACCTTCAAAAAAAATCGTCGTTTTGATAATAAAAAAACTTAAGAATGAAGGGATTTTGAGATGTAGATTTGATTATGACTTCCCTGTTCATAATTTTGTTTCGATTTGAACTTCGATTTCAATTGCAGTTAATGACAATTTAATGAGTTACAAGCTGCATAGGAAGTTGAGCTTTTTATTAGTCTGCAAATGTACATTTTAACTACAATTGTATTTTAACACGCACTTGACATATATGTCATTCTTTTACATAATATGCAAGATAAAACATTATGAAAGTTACAGTTAATAGTTCTTTTTAAGTTATATTTATTGGATGTCAGATAAATTAGGCCCATTATAGTATCGAAATACAATATTAAATATATTATCGATAGACAATATGTTACTCACTTTGCATTAACCAGGGGCGCGTGTAACTTGATGGTAAGCCACGGAGTAACAATGCCCTTGCAACGTTCCTCTTAGGACCGGGACATACGGTTTAAAGTCGGTTACGGCAAAGCCGGGATTTGAACCCGATACCTGTGGTACCGAACGCCAGAGCGCTAGCCATTCGGCCATCAGGCTCCCTACATCATGACAGTTATAATTAATATTTCATTTTTGAGTTATTAGTAGTTGCCAGATAAATTACACCAATTACAGTATCGAAATATAATATTAAAATAACTTTCGAATATCATTGCAATGTTTATTTACCTATTACCATTTTTTATGTCATTCTTCTTTCTCATATCTCAAGCTACAAAGTAGGATATTACTTATTTTAAAAATGATGAATAGAAATTTTTCTCTGATTAAAAAAATACTTGATATTTTTAGTGTAATTTGGAAGGATAAATATTTCCTTACATGTAAAAATTAAGCCAATCAATGATTAATGAGATTTTTTCTATTTGTTGTTGGATATTTTTGATACATGTTAGAAAAGGTTCATTTTTTCTAAATGTGTAAATGCAATGTTATTAAAACAATTACATTACAATGTCTTACTTTTTTCCAGGTACATCAAATTGTACAATAAATATAACAGGAATCAAATGACATTTGTTTGTATTTATTAACTTGAATACCTTTTTACTATCTCAGAAGAAAAACAAGCTACAAAGCAATAGATTTCATTGAAGATAAATTTAAAAAAATTCTTGATATTTTTAATTTCAATAGATAAATATTTCCATTCGTGTAAAATTAAGCCAATCAATGATTAATGAGATTTTTCTGCATAATGTTTGATATTTTTTATATATGTTAGAAAAAGATCCATTTTTCTAAATGCGTAAATGCTATTTGATTATAAATAAAATTTCATTACTATGCTTTATTTTTCCATTTATATCAAACTATACAATTATTATAACAAGCATCAAAGCAGCATTTGTTTCAATTTATTAACTTAAATAACTTTTTACTATCTCTCAAACAAAACAAGATACAAAACAGGATATTTACTTATTTTAAAATCGTGATTACAATTCCATGAGAGATAAATAAAACAATTCTTATATTTTTAGTGTAATTTTGATAGATAAATATTTGCATTCGTGTAAAAATTAAACCAGTCAACAATGACTAATGATATTTTTCTGTATAATAATTGATATTTTTGATATATTAATATGTTAGAAAAGGATCAATGTTTCTAAATGTGTCAATGCAATTTCATTATTAGTACAATTACTCGTACATTAACAATGTTTTATTTTTCAAGGTACATCAAACTGTACAATAAATATAACAAGCATCAAACTGCATTTGTTTGCATCTATTCAATTGAATAACTTTATACTATCTCTGGTAATAACACTATAAATTTTAGTTATCAAACAATCAAAATTATGTATAATTTTTTTTCTGTGTAAAATTTTTATATTAATCAGTAATTTCTTATATATATATATATATATATATATATATATATATATATATATATATATATATATTTGTATTTATATTATATTTATACATATTATAATACACTGAAGTGACAAAAGTCATGGGATAGCAATATGCAAATTTTCAGATGGCAGTAGCATCGCGTAGAACAGATATAAATGCGCAGTGCTTTCGCAGAGCTTTCATTTCTGTTCAAGTTATTCATGTGAAGAGGTTTTGACGTGATGATGACCGCACGACGGGGAATTAACAGACTTTGAACGCGGAATGTTAGTTGGAGCTAGACGCATGGGTCATGCCATTTCGGAAATCGTTAGGGAATTCAACATTCCCAGATCCACTGTGTCAAGAGTATGCCGAGAGTATGAAATTTCAGGCATAACATCCCACCATGGACAACGCAGTGGTCGACCGCCTGCACTTAACCGGCGACGTCTGCAAAGAGTCGTAAATTCTAACAGACAAGGCAACGCAACACTGCGTCAAATAACCGCAGAAATCAATGTGGGACGTACAAGGGACTTGTCTGTTAGAACTGTGAGGAGAAATTTGGCTTTCTTTGCTATTCCAGCAGAAGACCGACTCGAGTGCCTTTACTGACAGAACGACATCGCTTGCAGCGACTCTCGTGGGCACGTGAGCATATCGGTTGGTCCCTAGATGAATGGAAAACCGTGGCCTGGTTCGATGAGTCACGATTTCAGTTGGTAAGAGCTGATGGTAGAGTTCGAGTGTGGCGCATACCCCACGAAGCCATGGACCCAAACTGTCAGCAAGGCACTGTTCAAGCTGGTGGTGGCTCCGTAATGGTGTGGGCTGTTTTTTCATGGCATGGACTTGGTCCTCTGGTGCGACTGGACCGAACATTGACTGGAAATGCTTATGTTCAGCTACTTGGAGACCACTTGCAGCCATTCATGGACTTCATGTACCCAAACAACGATGGGATTTTTATGGATGACAATGCGCCATGTCACCGGGCCACAACTGTTCGCGATTGGTTTGAAGAACATTTCTGGACAATTCCAACGAATGATCTGGCCACCTAGATCGCCCGACATGAATCCCATCGAGCATTTATGGGACATCATCGAGAGGTCTGTTCGTGCCCAAAATCATGCACCATCAACGCTTTCACAATTATGGACGTCTATCGAGACAGCATGGCTCAATATTCCCTGCAAGAAGACTTCCAACGACTTGTTGAGTCCATGCCACGTCGAGTTGCTGCACTTCGCCGGGCGAAAGGAGGCCGACACGATATTAAGAGGTATCCCATGACTTTTGTCACTTCAGTGTATAATAAAATAAAATAAAATTTCAAACAAAAGTTAAAATACTCTGCCTAATTTTTTAAGAACTACTAATAGTGGTAATTAATAGTAGTACTAATTAGTATAGCAATACATCATTACTAATTATAATGTACTAATTAGCTACTAATGTTGGTACTAATTAGTGGCTGTAGTAATTAGCTGTTCTAGATAATTAGAATATTTTAATAGTTTTAGAAAATTTAGTACTTCTAGAAAATATTTTTTTAAATACAATGCATTAAGTTTTATAATTATTATAATGAAATACTTGCATTATAAATTATTGATATAACTAGCATTATATTTCATTTAACTTGCATTATAAATTATATTTTGGAAGTTATGAAAATTAATATATCGCTTAAATTCTATTATATTAACTATTTCTAAATTTTTAATCTAAATCTTCCTGGAGTTTCTTAAATATTTTAAAAGTATTTTTAGGTAGAGCAAAATTTAATAAAATTCTATTAATCAAGATTTGAAATTACCATTAATAAAGTGAAAAATGTTAAATATTGTATTTAAAAATGTTTTATATTTAAAATATTATGTTTTGCATATCATTTTTATGTTTTGATGATTTAAAAAACGATTTTGTAATTAATTTGTCAGTGATATATAAAAATCACATTAACATTACATTCACAACATATAGTTTATGTAATTTTTATATGTTTAATATTTATTATATATGTTTAATTTTATATGTATTTTTTAATATAATTTTATACATTTAATTTTATTTATTTATTATCTAAATCTTCAATTGGAGTTTCATAAATATTTTTACGTATTTTAAGCTTTAAAAATATAATAAAATTGTTTTAATCAAGATTTAAAAAATATTCTTATTTAAATAAAAATGTAATTAATTGTTTTTAAAAATGTTTTACATTTAAATATTGTATTTTTTGTACGTCGTTTTTATGTTTTAATGATTTATAAAAATATTTTTGAAATTAATTTGTCATTGATAAATAAAAATCACATTAATATTACATTCATGGTATGTGTAATTCATGGCATGTAATGTCATGTCAGTTTTTTGTTTAATTTTGTAAGTATTTTATATGTTTAATTTTATATATTTTTATGTAAATCTTCCTTTGGAGTTTCTTAATTTTTAAAGTATTTTAAGGTACAGCAAAAATTAATAAAATTATATTAAACAAGATTTAAAATTGTTTTTAATTAAATGAAAAATGTAAATAATTCTATTTAAAAATGTTTTACATTTAAAATGTTATGTTTTGTATATCATTTTTATGTTTTGATGAAAGGTAAAAAAAATGCTTTCAATGATATATAAAAAATCACATTAATATTACATTCACAACATATAATTCATGTCATTTTTAGTAGGGTACACAAATATCTCACATGAACTTTTAATTATTTAAAAATATATTTCTATTTACTCATGTTAGAGTTTCAATTTCAGGAAGAAAATTTCATTTCATGTATGCTTCCTTTTTGTGCAGAATTTTGGGTAGATATAATTAATTCAGGTAAGAAAAAAGTAACTTCCTTAAACAAAGTTAGTATTCTTTAATGGAATTTTAGAACTGAAACACGATCTAATTTATTTTTTCCTTCCTCGTTTCAATTAGCTCTTTTTCGAGTTAACTAAGGTTTTTCATCTCCCATAAAGAATACTTTAATGAAAACAAGATAACAAGATACATTGTCCGCTGCACTAAGGTTCTCGAGACAGTAAATGCAGTTTTCAATTACGTAAGATTGAGAATGAAAACAGTTTTTGCGGCAGAGTATTAAAATGCATTAACTTATTAGCCATTGATGTAGTTTTGTGCTTATTTTAAGAAGATGAAGAAAAAAAAAGCAGCATCTTATACATGGCTGATGCACTTGTATCTAAGATATTTCGATAGCATTATAAAAAAGACATGAATAATTAAAAGTTGCTCGTTAAAAGTACAATCGCATATCTACCAATATTTGCAGAAGATATGGATTTTCCTCGTTATTTTAGGGATTTATAGAGATATTCCTTTTTCAAAAGGTTTTTTTAATAACTTAATTATTTAAGAGTAAAATCCTCTTTTACATCAGTGTCCAGTGTATGTATAATTCTGTTTGACAACATTTTTGTTTATTGATTTAAACAGCTACTTTATGCAGTTGTTGTTGCTGTATCTAATCCACAGTGTATTTCAGTAAGGGACGGAGATCCCATGAGTAATCTACTCGTGGATGGAGAGAATGTAGCAGCTTCTGTTATTATGCATCACCCTAGATAGAAGTCTGACTTGGCTCCATGTCGCTGAAGAAGGAGAACAGTGCCTGTTTTTAGAACTGAAACAAGATCTAATTTTTTTTTATTTTTTTAAATAAGGTTTTCATCTCTAATAAAGAATACTTTAATGAAAAAGATAACAACATATAATGTCCGCTGTACTAAGGTTCCCGAGACAGTAAAAGCAGTTTTTCAATTACGTAGGATTGAGAATGAAAACAGTTTTTTGTGGCAGAGTATTAAAATGCATTAACTTATTAGCTATTGATGTAGTTTTGTGCTTATTTAAAGAAGAAGAAAAAAATAAGCAACTTACATATGATGGATGCACTTGTATCTATGATATTTCGATAGCATTATAAAAAGACATGAATAATTAAAAGTTGCTCGTTAAAAAGTACAATCGCATATCAAACAATATATTTTTTTCTTTCTAATACAGCTGGCAAACACTTAGACAACTTGGTCTAGGATGCCGTAAAGCAAAAGCGCTGCGCAAACGTACTCACTTTTGCATTACCCAAGGGGGCGCGTGTAACTTGAAGATAAGCCACGGACGCGGAGTAACAATGCCCCTGCAACGCTCTACGATCCTATTAGATATCGACCAATATTTGCTGGAGATATGCGGATTTTTCCTCGTTATTTTTAAGGATTTTCAAAAAATACTTTTTTTTTTTTTTATAACTTAACTATTTAAAAGTAAAGCACTCTTTACGCAGCAGTGTCCTGTGCTTTGGACACTGTATTTGGTCCAGTCCAGTATTTGTCATCTGTTAGTACTCAATCTTATACTGTGCACAAAACTGTTTGCTCTCAATAAAAGTGTTTTTTAAAATTAAAAATCGATTGTTTGCAATTTAGACTTTCGGTTGTGGAAAATATTTTTTTGTGTCAACATCTCCTAAGAATTCTAACATTTCAATACCATTCAAAAACATTTCAAATGTTCACCATTTTTCGGAAGCTAAAAATTCTACTTTCGTTTAAATTTCAAAGTTGCAGATTTCGCAAAATTTAACTAGCGCCATTATGTCTTCAACGGCGAATACACACATATCCTGACATACTATTATTCTGTTCTTTATAGTAATCACGAATCTAGATTGTTAAGAAATGAAAACATTTTCACCCCTTCATTAAATATTGCTGTGCTGACGTACGATTTAGCTGTAACATTTATAGAGAAAAACATCTTTAAAATATTTTAACTGTTAAAGGTTAAAACCCTTTTTTAATCATTGTTCAATGATTATATTGTGCATTTTGTAAGATTTACAGGGGTTTTGTTAAAGAGTTTGCTCAAATAATCAAATTGTTTATAATAGTTCGTGCAACTAGTCTACTAGACAAATGTAACCATGTATTATAATAATTATTAATAATATTTTTCTTAACTATTTCTTACATAAATGAATAACATAGCGTTGTTAAAAATGGTTATATCTTCATAAACTTATGGCCTCTTTGACAAAAGTTTGTATGATTACAGATAAAGGCATTTTTTAATTTCTTTGCCATTCAAAGTTAAAATCATTTTTTTTTTCGCATCACTGTCACAAGATAACAAGATGCATTGTCCGCTGTAAGGTTTCGTAAAAATTATCGATTTTCGTTATTGTGCATGTAACCATACAGATAATTGCCTCTTTGAAACAATATGTTTCCTATTTATCCCCTACCACAATACAAGTTGCTGAAAACCTGAAACATTTTTCATATCTTAATTGACTATTGTGTCAGTCGCCTACTCATGGTCCTCCATCTTCTTTCTAAACGACTGACCACTTGTCGTTTTGAAAGCAGCCCTTTCTGTATACTAGACAAGTGCAAAAGATGCTCCCAAATCCTCCTTTGCCTTTGCGTCATATAAAGCGAGATGTATCTGTCTCTATTAAATCCATCCGCTCAGCCTTTATAGAGAGAATACTTCTGAGAAAAAGTGTAATTCCTTATTAATAAACCAACAAGATTTCTCAGTTCTTTGCCTAGAGCGTTTGACGTTGCCTGCTTCAGTAGTAGACTTGTCACTAGCCATAACTACTTACAAAGTCACCTGTACAGAATAGGACTGGCTATACAGATATCTGCTCCCTTTGTAACCATGGGATGCCCATGACTGGAGAACACTTTAGCATTTACCCTATTGTTCTTAACTGTTTCCCTTTTTTGTGTTGCTGACAATGACTTTAGTGATTACGTTTGTCGTTCTTTACTGTATTGGGCTGCTGGTCGACTAATAAAGTCTGTGAAGTCAGAGATGGGCATAGGATAAAAAATGGACTATGAGTTATTTATTGAGGAAATTAAAAAAACATGTTGATCTACTTTAACTAATCCTACATCCTAAGACAGAAAAATTAATACTATCAAATTCTGAAATATATATTTTTAAATTCTAAAGATTATTGTAATAATTTACCTAACCATATTGAGTTATAAGTTATATTGTATGCAGTTTTTATTTAAATAACTTCTAAATTTATCTACTATCAGTTATATTCAGTGTTTTCCTTTGCATATAAAAATCCCAAAAGTTTTCTTTTTCTAAGTCAACATTGATTATGTAACTTAATTTAGATTATATTTATTACATTTTAAAAGTTTCGAGGATACACATCTCAGGAATTATCAAGGCGTGTTATAAGAAATATTATTTAAGTAAGTTTTCAATTTTATAAAATTTTTAATACTAAATTAAAAATAATATTAAAAATTAAGAATTAATCAGAGCTTTTTAAATTAAATGTTGGTAATATTTTCTTCTTATAAGTGTAAAAGTTATTTTTAAATTGGTAAATTGTTTAGTTCTTAATTAAATCATTCTTTTGTTGTACATTTTAATTACACATTCCAGTATTAATCAAATATCACTAATTTCGATAGAATTTTTTAATTAAATATCTAATGAAATCCTTTGAATCATAAAAAATTCCAAAATAACTGTATTCATTGTTTACATTTTGCTACAGCTTTGTTTTGTTTTTAAATTTAGAATATATTTAAAAATATTTTAATTAAACGTAATATTATTCTCGCTTTACAAATTATTATTATTTTTACTTAATATTTTATTTTTATTGTTATTACGAGTTTTTATTTTCTTAATCTATTCATATACAAATATTTATCAAGATGAAGTGATCATTTAATTATGCATTTTCTCTTGAATTCCTACATGAATATTCACTCCTCCAAAAATAATCCAAACTATTGCTCAAGAGAATCACATCTTCTCTTTATCTGTGTAATCACATGATATTATGATAATAAATATATTTTCTCCCATCTATAAATATATAACATAACATTACGATTTTATATGAGGTACTTGGATGCCACACAAACATTGCTTACGTTCGTCAAATATATGTTTAGTGACGTGAATATATTATAATATGGCATTGGCCTTTTTTTAGTGTCATGTTATTTAGCTATCATTTAATGTATCATTTATGTTATCATATCATTTCGTCACATATAGAAGAAAAATACGTGTAAAAGTGTATCAAATTAATGGGAAATTTCTGTTAAATGTATGAATACAACTTGTTATTGTAGCTATCTTAATATTCGAATGCTCAAATGTTTGATGTACATTAATTAAGTATACACACTAAATTGTTAAGAATTACGTATCCTGGGTAATTCTACGGAAATTTTCTGGATTAACTATGGACTATGGAAAAACTAATAGATCTACGGAATTTTAAGTATTTCTATATTATTTAAATTTTTATATTATTTATTACTCTATTAAATATATATTGCTAAATTAGTATTAAGTATCTATTGCCAAATAGATACTTAAAATTTAAAAAACAATAAAATTTAATTTGATTATACTAAAAAAAAAGTAAAATTAAAAAAAATAAATTTAAATTAAATGTTAAATTTACATGTCTATTGCTTTTCGTAGCTATAATACGATAAAAATGTCCATCGTTTTCAGGAAAAATAACACTAATTTTTTGCAAAAAAAAATTGAAATGTTTCTTTTAATAATCGCCAAAATAGTATTCGACTTTATTAAATATTGAGCACGAATTTTCTAAAAATCTAACTATATTGTCTTATTTAATAACGCCATTGTTACATTTTTTCTTTTGTTATCAAAAAGTTTTTCTGGGAGATCTAACAGAAAAATTTAGTATTGGTATAAGAGGTCTTTAGGGACCTGATAGCTGAGTGGCTAGCGCACGGTGCCACAGGTTTCGGAATTTTTTAAAACTTTTTATTTTATACAACAATATTACTCATTGTAATTGGATAATTGGTATTACATTCGTTGTTTGACAAAAATTATTATATCTATTTACAGTAAATACATTATTCCCCTAGTGGATTGCACATGGGAACTATCACTACATGAATTTTATTATATTTATTCTTGCTTATTCTTTCTCATGCTTGGCTTAAAAATTGTAAAAGTTTTGCATATAATGATGCAGATGATATATAGTCTCTGTTAACTACATATTGGGACCTGATGGCCGAGTAACTAGCGCTCTTGCTCTTGAGCCACATAGTTCAAGTTCGCCGGTGCCATGGTTGTTGCATTGATTCAGAATCTAATTTAAACCTTTGCCGCGGACAAATAAGACTGTTGGGAGTAACGTTGACAACCCTACCTCGTAAAGAAAATATCTCATGTTTCAGGAATCTGTCAGGGTTGTTGTGTCATTGAAGAAGAAAGAAGATATGAATCTTTATACGTGAAATTTCGGCGTAAGGTTTTTTAGGCACTTTCAATCATTACGCTTTCTTTTCAAACTTTACATAGCATCATGTATTTAAAATATTGCTTATTGCAAATTTGATTTTATGTAGAAAAAATATAACTTCAACACACCTAGTAGCATCCTAAATTATCTACTTTTAAACTGTAGTTCCCGGTCTGTTTAGCCCTAGTAGGCGAAAATGATCGTACAACGATAAACCAAACTGAAGTGATTACTAAATTAATTCTATCTGAACTAAATCTTTCTAAATCCCTTTAAAGATGCTACATTACTTGATAATATTATAATGTTCAGCAAAGTGATTATTGTAAAATCTTTGGTGAGGGGAATTTTCAGGTGTTGCTAAATAGCAAGAATGGACTGTGTGTACTGACAAGCATCAAAATTCACGGAAAATTATTAAAAATACTACTTAAAAGTCTCATTTGATATATTGGTGATTATGATTATTATTTCTTTGCTATCATCAAAAATTTTAAATGTATACAACATTTTTGAGTTAAATAAGAGATGTATATAGGCAATGAATCATTAGTTAAGTTCTTTTCAAAATATAAAATAAATCGAATGAAGAATAATATGCACAATTTATTAATTGTGTATTATATCTGATTTATTATATTTTTATGAATTTCTTATCTTGATTATTACTTCAAGATCTTTTGGTTATCATCAATTAAAATGGATTTCTAAATTAACTTTGGAATTTCTAAAGTTTTACTATGGTGCCTAAAAAATGTTTTATTATGTTAACCATTAAATAAATTTTTCTACGTTTATTTATTATATGTTAAGGTTCATTTTATCTTATTTAATTTATTTTATATTGCAAATGTTTAATTGAAAATTTTACCTATGACTTTCAAATTTCCCCCAGCCAACACTAACTACTTTCTCCTTTTGTCAAAGCGTTGGTGACTTGACATCTGTAGCGACGACTTCCATCGGCCTGTTCGGACAGAGGCAACATGAAGAGTTCCAGTGTTGAAAGCCTGATATTTTGATCCACCATAACCTAAAATAATTTTGAAATAACTGGGGGCATAAATATAAATTATGGACAATATAATTAATGATTTTGTTTGTGGATATTTCCTCTCACGCTTTATATAACCATCAAAGTAATAATGAAAACATATATATTGAGGTTTGTGTCGATATTGTGTACAGAAAATATTTATTGATACATTTTTTTTTATATTTTAGATGCTAATAAATATAAAAATATATTATAATATATTTAATATATATATATATATATATATATATGTATATGTACATTATTTTTTACTGTTATATATATATTTTAAATAAAAAAATATATTGTAATAAATATAAGATTAAAATTTGTCATTATGATCTTACATGGATGTATTAACAATAAAAAAAATTTAAACGTTTGTAATGTATGTAATGCATTAATGAAAAATGCCATTATGAAATATTTTGTTTATAGGTAAACGTGTATATAAATTATTTGGCAGATATATTTTTTATAACAACTTTTCACTTTCCATATAAAAATTGTTTTATTAATAATTTACAATTTTTCCCATTTTAAATTTAAAGAAGGCATGTTTATTATTAATTTAAAAAGTTAGCTTTCCTCAGTTTCAGACAATATCAATTTTAAAATATCATTTTCTTAATTATTAATAAAATTATATTTATATTGATTTTAATCTAATAGATCAGAGTAAGAACTTCAGAAAAATAAATATTGCTGATTAAACAAATATACACATACATTGGACTAGTTCGGTATATATATTTGATTACTACCTATTTATTAGAATAGTTTATATATATATATATATATATATATGTATATATATATATTATCCTTCGAAATTTGAAACTAATGCGTGCCTCGTGAAAGTGTCTCATACATAGATCTTGAAGTGAAATGGAAAATCAAGCACAACCCTTTTTTTATTAATTATTCTATTTTTAATTCTACATGTACTTATTATCATTTTTGGAATGAAATATTTAAGACAAACTTCTTAGAAAAAGGTGCTGGTTAATATTTCCAACAAATTAAACTTGCAAAGAACTATAAATTTCCATACTTCAAAATGCAAGATAAAATTAAATTTACACAAAATAATAATGCATGAAGAAAGGTACGCAGGTACTACATGAAGTTGTAGAATGGTAGGATTATCAAGAGTTGTCAGCTGAAGAGATTATTTTTTAAACTACCAATGGCTCATTCTTCCCCCTTTCGTTAAGTCTTTTGTTCTTTTTCAAGATGTTCGCGTCTCATTTATTTTCTCATTTAGACTTAGTTAATATGTTCCTGACGTTGGATGAAAGTAAGTTCAGAGTTATAAACTGCCAAGATTTTCTACATTGTTATCAAGGTAAGTATTAAACTGCACTTACAAGAAACATACAAAAGTAAATGAAAGTGTGATTATCTTTAGTAACTAGGTATATATATATGTTCTTTTGATTACTCAGACATTGTTTTAAGTTGCTTTTAGAAATGTTTTTCCTTTTTTCCTTGATAATGACGTTGAATGTTATATATTGAATTCTATGAACCGGAATCTAAGTTGTGTTTTTTAAATTGTTTTTCATGTAAAAAATGGATAGAATTATAAATTTTTAATTTTCTAATTTCAGGCTTAACTTCAACTCTTTGAAAATAAATTAATTAAATTTGCATCTTTTTTGTAATACACAAAATTTTTAATGAATTTCTAAGGAGCAAACACTTAAAATTATGTACTTTAAAAAAGAGTCTAGAGAGGTGCGAGGACGTTTTTCGTTGGTAGGTAAAGCGCTATGTCATATTCAGGTATGGGGATTAGACATGATTATTCATAAATGTATGATTGGCTGCCGTTTAGAAGTAAGTAGAGTTTGTCTGCTGGATTGTTAGTAGTTTGTAATTGGTTGAAAAGATTATCGATATTGTTATTTCCTGCAAATATGTTAATAAATTTTTTGAGAATATAAATTATTTTAAAAGATATCATGCGGAATGATTTAATCTAAATTTTGAATTAAAGTAGAGAGCTGGATGAAGTTTTTGATTGACTGAATTTTTGAATAGCATTATTATTATTTCGGTTGGCAATGCTAGCGAAAGAGAAATTTTCATCGATTTTGTTAGAAGTAAATGTGTTTTGTTCGAGTAGAATTTTCATTAGTGGGTATTTTTAACTTGTGGGATATTTGCTGCATCCTTTCCAAGCCGCGGTATGTCCTAGTTCATTGCAAAGCCGATGCACCTGTTTTGACTTTTCCTTAATATGACAATCTTTCGTGAGATGGTCGCAAACCTCACTTTAAACATCTTGGTGCTGTATGACAGTTGGCCGAAGAGTGATGACAGAAATTACATTGAAAACATTGTGTAGGGCCCGGTTTTCTGTTATACTTTTCAATTTGATGGAAAGATATTGTAATTGACTTGTCTCTTGGAGTAATAACTAAGTTTATACCTGGGAAAGATAAGTAATTGGTTCGATTGGTAAAGTGAAGACATCACACTGTACTTTATTATGCCTTATTCAAAGGGATTTATTCTCTTGAAGTCGATTCGAGTAAAAGATTTCTGAAATATTCTAAGTGTTAGTTTCAATTTCATTATAAAATAGAACTTGTTATATAAATTTCAGACTTTCAATTAATTTTAAATTTTTTTTAATTTAAAAATTTAATGTAAAATTTTTCTGTATTGCTAGCACCTGATAATGATTTATCTATTTATTAGAGTTTGAATTGCCAAAATTCAACTTAAAAATTATTGCTAAAAATACTTTGGCCTAACGTTTTAATAAAACAAAGAAAAGTTTTGTTGCGTTCAATTAAATTTAAACATTTTATAAAAGTTAACGAATATAATTCTACAAATTTAAGCATTGAGGTTTTTTTATATTATTAGAAATATGTGTTTATGTAATATAAAAATTATTTAAACTTTTAAAACTTAAAAGAAATTTTTTAAAATTATATCCGTAAATAAATTGCTGAATTGAATGGCAATAAATATTTATCAAAAATTCTTTCTTGTGAATTAAACAAATCTCATAAAATCAAAGTATAAAAATGCAACAAATTACTTAGTAACTGTATCAGCAAAATGTAAAATAGTTTGATTTAATTTAAACATTTACTTGAAATATGATAAATAAATACAAACTGAATTTTAGGGATTGCCAAAATAAACACCTCGGAAAAAATAAATATGTAAAAGTTTATTTTTATGATACTTCTGACCATATATTTTGTAATTAGTGACATATAAATCATTTCAATATAAAATAAAACTTTCATATCTCTTGAATTCTGCAATGAAAATACATGATCGCGTTTTATAACGTATATAGCATGCATAAAAATATATTTGACCTCAATACTTAACTGAAATAATTTAAATGAGAGTAGTAATCTTAAAAATGAATATGAACCAATTTGTGTACGTCATAGCCCTTTTTTGCAATATGTTCATTAAATGTGAATTTTTTGTTTCAATTAATTCCTATATTGTCTAAATTTTATAGTTCATAAAAATCTTCAAAACCAAAATGGTTCCGAAATCAATTAGCTTTATTTTTGTTATCCTTGAATAGTATTTAATCAGTTAATGGACAGACAATCAACCATAATGGAATTTTGAATTTGATTAGTTTTCAATAACAATAATGTTTTTCTAAGTGTTCTGACTATTTTAGTAAAATGTTTCTTTTTAAGTAAACTTCTTTTCATCGAATCATATAAATATTTATTTTTATATGTATTTTTCATTTTTTATTATTTTCAAGGCATGTTTTTCCATTATATGCATACATTTAAAATATTTTATAAAATTTAAAAGTATGGCTGATCTTAATGATGAAATTTTTGCATGTAATAACCTAAAATTACTTCATAATCCATATTAAAATGTATTTTTACTTTTTGAAACAGTGTTAATTGCACCAGTGTCAGTATTTCAATTCTTTCCTAAATTGCCACTAAGCAATTTTAATAAGAAATATAGTGATTTGCTAACACTATTGCAGACTAAAAATATAACTTTTTTTAGAAAACAAGATCTCATTTGTCTTATGAATTTTGAAACTCAAGAAAACAAGATACTTATACCGATTATGTATTGGTCTGAAACAAACTTTGATTGTTTCATCCTAAGTGATCTAATTAAGCAGAAAAAAGAACCATTCTTCAAAGCAAAATGACGCTAATTGCCATAATTTTTTAAAAAATGCTTTTATTTAAATTGCTCCGATTTACTAGCACTTTGAACTTTGATCAATCACCAAACAATTATACAATATTTTAAATGTTTCCCAGAGTGACCCATGGGATGCTGCTACATTGTCTATACATCTTTCAACCACAATTTTTAAGAAACTCCCTTAGGGATGGCATTTGGGAAGTCCGCTGTCTCCCTTTCGGACTAAACATTTGTTTTAATTGCCTTCTGCACAGACATTGGAGATTCGGCACCATCTGTTAAATTTCGAATCAAACTTTCTTAGCTTAGAAAGATTCCTTAGTGACTATTACGCCTCCATTACTCCCTTATGTTAAAGAGAGATTTCCCAAAAGAGGTCTGGGAGGTTGCGAGGTTGCAAAAGGAAGTTGGGAGGTTGCAAAAATTGAAATCTCAAAGTGTATGGATAATTAAAAATGTTAACTATTTATGATAATGTGTTTTTAAATTGTGAAAACCTTTTGGTATAACACCTTGATTAAAAATGGAAGTATCAACTGTTTTTGAAAAATTGGATAGAGCCATCCACCTCAAACCAAAACTATTTTATCAAAGCATGAATAATGATAAAAAAAAATTGACAAAAAAAAAACTGAAGGAAAACGTTTTTCAATACCCTTCACTTTTCAAGTAGCATTTCTAAAAAAACGGAATTTAACCAGATATTTGAGAAGAAAGAAGTAAAAAAGATGAAATACTGTCCCATTCCACTGTCCATACTGTCCAGAGGGACTCTACCTCAAATCAAAACTGTTACATTAAAGCATAAATAATGATTTAAAAGACCCGAAGAAAAACTTCCATGTTTTCTTTTAAATGTCCACTGTCCATACTGTCCAGAGGACTTTACCTCAAATCAAAATTGTAACATCAAAACATAAATAATGATTTAAAAGACCCGAAGAAAAACTTTCGCGCTTTTTCTTTTCAATGTCCACTGTCCATGCTGTCCAGAGGACTCTACCTCAAACCAAAACTGTTACATCAACACATGGCTAATGATAAAAAAACCTGAAGAGAAGCGTTCGCGTTTTCTTTTCAATGTCCTTCACTTTTCAAGCAGTATTTCTAAAATAAGCGGAATCTAACGATTTGAGAAGGTGAAAGAAAAAAAGTAAAAAGATAAAATACTGTCCCATTTCACTGTCCATACTGTCCATACATGAATAATGATAAAAACCTGAAGAGAAACGTTCGCGTTTTCTTTTTCTATCTAGTCCTTTTCCCAATTCTAGTCCTTTTCAATCCAAGTCCTGCTGTCCATACTGTCTTTTCAATCCTAGTCCTGCTGTCCATACTGTCTTTTCAATCCTAGTCCTGCTGCACATACTGTCTTTTTCAATCCTAGTCCTGCTGTCCATACTGTCTTTTCAATCCAATCCTGCTGTCCATACTGTCTTTTCAATCCTAGTCCTGCTGTCCATACTGTCTTTTCAATCCTAGTCATGATGTCCAGAGGGACTCTACCTCAAAAAAAAAACTGTTACACCAAAACACGAATAATGAAATAAATAAAAACTGAAGAAAAACGTTCGCGTTTTTTCTTTTCAATGTCCTTCACTTTTCAAGCAGTATTTCTAAAATAAGCGGAATCTAACCAGAGATTTGAGAGGGAGGAAGAAAAAAAAAGTAAAAGATAAAATACTGTCCCATTACTCAAAAGAACGGAATTCGGAAACGCGATACAGTGCAGAGGTGATCCTTTGAACAGAGAGACGGGAGATTTATCGAATTGCTTCAAGAGGTTAGATTACCTTTTTGCTCTGATTTTGGTTTTCTTTCTTCTTTTTTTTTTTCCAGTTTCGGCTGCCTCCCCCGTGATCTATTGTTGAGAAATGCAGCCAAAAAGAAATCCAAAAGCATGACTTCATAGGAGAATAAAAGAGTACAACATTAAATTCTTCTTCCACTCGTAGTAGATGCAACAGGATGCTGCTTTGTAGTTTGGTGATTGAATGGAGAAAAGAGTTTTGCGATAAACATAATCTAAATTTTGCAAAATGCAAAAATAGGATGTAGAGAGTTACATTTCTGAAGAAATGATAAATTAGAAACTGGCTGTTTATTTTTATTCATTTTTAATATACTATGTAGGAATAAAAATCATAATATTTCATAAAAATAAAATAGCTATTTTGACGATTGCATTGAAAGTACAAAAATAAGCTTGTACATAATTAGAAATTACTATTTATTTCTAATTAGGAACAAGCTTATTGTTTTTCCATTTTATTGAAATAAATTTTCAAAAATGTAAATTTTTATATTTGACAAAAATAGATTTTGAAATTATTATTCATTTCATATAAAAAAAAAATGTTTATTATCGGCCAGTATGTTTATGTGATTTCGTCTAATACTGGCAATATCCTATTAATATAATTCTGCATCAATGAAAACATGACATGACAAACATGACAAAGAAAATGCAGAAAAATGAAATGCCCCAACTGACAATAATAACAATATATAAAAAATGCTTTAATTTTATTTTAATACATATTTTAAAAAGAATCTTGTGTATGTTTACTTATTTTGTTAAATCTTTGAAATTTGATGTCGTGTCCACTTTAAAAAATATTTTTATAGGGAAATGAAATATATATAAAATATATAATATTATATATATATATATATTTCATATATATAATATATATAATATTATATATATATATATAATATATCTATATATATCTATATATATTATATATATATATATATATATATATATATATATATATATATATTCTTTTTCTTATTACTTTTTCTATTCAAAGACAGTTTTCATTACGAACAACTAGCACAACAACTGATTACAAGCAACTAACCTTTGATATGTTTCCATAATTCTCATCTGTACGATATTTAGTGTGAAAAATATATTCCATTATAAAATTGTTTTTAACAAAGTTGTTGCATTTTTTCTCAGGTATTACATAAAATTATAATAATTATTTATTTATATTAATTTATAATTACATTTTTTTTTTAAAAATGATCAAACCTGTTTGGGTTAATTTAAATTTGTTAGCAAACTTTTATAGCGATAAAATATTAAAAAAAAACCAGATCAATATGTCAATTAATTCGCTATTATTAACAATTACAACAATTAATTGTTAACAAATCACTATCGTTAACAATTAATTCACGATTGTTGGTTTTATTTCCTACAAAAATCGAATCAAATACTGGAAAACTTATATTAATTACAGGTGTGTCCTGTGGTACTCTATAGAAATATGTTCCCAGATATAAAAATAAATATAGTTACTCTTTTTCTTGTCAGATTTCCCATTCAAAAACAACTTTCATTACAAACAACTAACCTTTTCTGATTGCTTTTTATCTTTTTTTTACATAAAAAGTCAATAAACAGCGATAATGTACCAAAAATATTTCCCGCGAAACTAGGAGTGGTAATGCATGTTTGGCTTCTAAGAACTCTAGCGTTTATGTGATTTGCAATGTGCAAAAATTTCCATTGCAGTCTATGAGATTCTGTCTTAGTAGACTGTGGAGTTGGCCATCTGAATATAAATATGTTAGGCGTTGGCAGTGTAATGTATATTACTTAATTTTAAAGTACTGATAGTGCATGTTATACCGATATTACTTATTTTCAGAAAAATTCATCCAAATAAAATGGATAGATTTCTCAAAAAGAGTGGGATATAGATGAGTCAGATTCTGGGAAGTGAACAAATATTTAAGTGCAAACAACAACTGAAAATCGTGGCCAACTTGCAAATCATTATATGCACTCACAAGTCATTTAATATGAGGATTTGGTTTCACTTGGACAGGATCTGAAGATCATCCTTTAAGAGAAGAGATTCAAAGAATTGTTGTTTTAATATGTGGATGTAAAATTGCAAAAATGCACCATTACTTCCTAGTAAATTAATTGAGTAAACATTATAAATATATACATTCTAATTTATAAGAGAAGAGATACAAAGACTGATTTCAAAAAAGAGATTGTCAAAGCAACAAATGAAAGTGGCAAATTCGTTTCAAAGTATAATGAATGTTTCTTATAAAACTCAAACATGAGATAATAATAATTAGGTGAGTTTCTTATTTTGCTGCATGTAAAAAAATTACCACAGCAATGTTGGAAATGAAGGAGAATAATGAAAATAATATTCTTTTTCTATTCAACTATGCAGTAAACAGGCGTATTATAGAAATGCCTTCTGATATCGAGAAAATATGTGTTGTAATAATCTTCAGTATTCAATTTTGTATCTTCAATCTTCAGTATTCAAATTTTTGCGTTTCAAATTGATGAGTCAACAAATATTATCCACAAGGTGCAACTCTTAACATTTGTCAATTTTATTAATGAGGATCTCATAGTAAATCAGTTTATTTATTTGCAAAGTATGAATAGTATCAATAAAACATTTTTGAATAACTATCTTAATAAATGGAAGTTAACATGGAATATCTTAAGTAAAAATACAAATTGAGAATGTTATCGTAACTCATTGCTTCCTTCGTATTAAGACCATGATGACAAAAGCATTGGAAGAACAATTAAAAAAAATGTTTTACATGTAGTTCAACTGGTAAACACTATTAAAACAAAATCAGTAAAATCGAATTTACTCGAAAACTTTGTATCGATATGGATTCACCCCACAGATGGCCGCTTTTACACACAGATAAAATGACTATCAGGAGGAAAGTGCTTAACCTTGTTCACGAGCTAAGACAAGAACTTCTTGCGTTTTGAAAAGATAAAACAATTTTATTTTCGTAACCTCTTCAGGGCGAATTTTGGATTGCCAAGTTACAGCATTTGATCCATGGTAGTAGTATTCAGTAGTAGTATTTGAATAGTGATATTCGATAGAAGTATTCGAATTGTAATATTCGATAATAATAATATTATTAGATAGGAGTAGTATTTAGTAGCTCAATATTTTGAATAATAACATGCAAGAGAAAGACGAAAATGTTTTCGTATGCGTTGTTGAAATGAAGGTTTCGAAGAAAATTACAGATTTGGAAAATAAAAGTTATTGAATGTAATTTCGATTTTTTTTTCATTCGTAAATGACTCTTGGATAAATGAGGCATTTACAATAATAATTGAATTTATAAGATAAAATAGAATCCTTATTTTCTAATAAGGACTGAACAAATACTCCTGAAGATACTGAATGATATTAACAAATAGTACTAAATATATAATATACTACTGAATCATACTAATATGAATACTGAACAAATTCGACTGGATTAGAAATTCATTCGTGCAAACATCGAGGGATTTTGGTTTAATATTAACGGAAGAAGAACTGGCAGTTATATCCAATAAACATAATTAATTGTCTCCTAAATTCTTTTGGATTTCTTTTAAAAGAAGATTATGTGTCAATATCTAAAAGGGTTTCAATATTTTTACTACAATTTCCAATGCCATATTTATGTGAATTAGGTTTTTTCTACCCTCATCAAAATTAAGTGCAAAGAAGAGGTAATCTTCAATGTATTGACTAGGAAATGAGAGTCGACCTTTCAAATATATGCTCAAGCATTGAAGACATCATTAGGACAAATCAAGCTCAGTTTCTCAAGAATGAATGTATTAATGAAATTCTTAAGGAATAGTGAAGGCAGACCATGATGGAAGTCCATTGAGGGCAGGCCATTCGGTCGTTATGGAAGAAAGTGCGTTGAATACCGTGAAGACTTTTCCCAGTACCTGCATTCGTACTTGTTGATCCTGCCATAAGAGTATCCCGTTTCAATGTATACATAGTCTTTAAATCATACATCTTTCATTGAATTTATCAGCTTATGAGTTGTTCAATTATGAGGCCATATTCAATATGGATGGTGTATTAAATCAACATAATGCGCATTTGTGAATTGAATAGAAGCCCTATGTTGCGCGGAATATATATATATATATATTCAACTTGGAAAGAAGATTAACACATATAAGAATAGTTAAATAGGTATAACGTAAACAAATAATTACATTCAAGTAGTTAATTATATTTTTATGCATTTGATTTTAAGAATACTAAAAATACATTTTTTATCAAGAATAGTAAGAATGAATGAGATGTGCATACAATATTATACCTCAGTAAAATAATTAATGTTAAACTAGCTGCGTTTATGAATATGATATCAGAATTAAAAGATAACATTAATAATAAAATAACTATTTTGATTTTGTTGTAATAAAGATATAAAAATTTAAGTTGAACTGAATTATCGATGTAATTTTGAAATGTGTTAGTGAATGATGTAAATTGTAAAACTGCAACTTAATTAATTTTCAATTCTCCATGGTTATTCTAAATTGTATTTTTTATTGCATAGTTACATAATGAGTTGCAAGTAAAATTTTTAAATTAAGTGAAAATATGAAATTGAAAATTCAAGTAATTATACCAAAATGTCAGATTTAAAAAAGTTATAATTGGGGAGAGTAAGCATATTTTTCTGATTATACTTAAAATTCATATACTTGTATTATAATGCTAATGTTTATTAATGCCAATACTAGTTATGAATATAATTACGTATTTGATTTAATTAAAAGTACGTCTTTTATATATATATATATATATATATATATATATATATATATATATATATATGTGTGTGTGTGTGTGTTTGTGTGTGTGTGTGTGTGTGTGTGTGTGTGTGTGTGTGTGTGTGTGTGTGTGTGTGTGTGTGTGTGTGTGTGTGTGTGTGTGTGTGTGTGTGTGTGTGTGTGTATATATATTCTTAAGACTCAGTCTTGAATAATTTTGAATGGATAGAGTTTTCGTATATAAATTTGAAATTGTTGGTATATTACATAAATTATTAATATTAAAAATCGCTTATAATTACTTTTTTTCTATAAATATTATTTGTTTGTAGTGTTTAACATAGTAAATTTCTCAAAAAAACCCTGCAAACTGTAATTAAAATATTATCTATTTATAATAACGGACATTTCTATTCGGTACCGAAAGGCCAAAGCTCTTAAATAAATGGAAAGCTCCATTGCTTTAAGATGATGGAGTATCAAAGACCTAATCTCACTTGATGAAAGCTTGATGAGCGTGTTCGAGAGATCTTTCATCTCTAAGGGCACTTAAAGATAGGTAATTTAAATTCTGGGACTTGAAGGTAAATGGCGAAACTTGCATTAGCTTCTGCTAAGAGTTTTATTAAAAGTAAACGTGACGCTATATTAATTACGTCATAATGAATAAAAATTTAATTTATATTATTTTTCTTGATAGATTATAAGAGCATCATATTGAAAATTTCTACATATTTAAAGTAACTGAAGATCATATTTATAATTTCAGACCAATGGATTTTACTTACATTTGCATTCTTATATAAAGAAAGTGTACGTACACTAGTTTCAAAAGATTTAAAACTTCAATCACAGTGTTTTCAATCCTTTTTAAGATTAATTATAACCCTTTATAAAATAACATAATTTATTATGATGCTTAAGATAATGGATATCTTGATGGGAAATATGAAAATACGTTGAGTAAATTATCTTGCAAGCTTAAATATATACATGTGTGTGTGTTATTACTTATAGTTTATATATCGTGTCTGCCATGTGTGTGTGGCCTGGAAACTAGTGAAGATTTTTCTCAGGTTGCAAATTTGCAAATGGATTTAGCCTATGTTTGAACAGTCATTACTCTTTTTTAATTTAATTTATTAAAAATTAAGGAGTTGAGAACCAGTTCAGGGAAGCTACAGAACTGTGAAGAGCAGTATGTCCGAAGGGTGCGAACTTTATGAGGCTTTATAGGCATCTGAAAAACAGCTTATATCATTAAAAGTGTTTTGGTTTGTATATCATATAAAGCAGTAGCTTTCAAACTAAGGACTGATGGTCGAGATATTAGTGCTCTGCTGCTCGGTACCACAGATTTCGGGTTCGAGTTAGTTTGTATCGGTTTGGAATCCACTTTTAACTGTAGGTCCTGGTCTAATACGACTATTGGGTATATTGGAACCTTTCCTGTAAAAAGAAAACATCTCCAGTCTCAAAATCAGCCAGTATGCAGACGGCCTTGGTTCAGCACGGGCGCTGTTGCACCAATGAAGAAGAGGCTTTCAAGCTTTTTGAAGTAGAGGCGCAATTAAAAACCTACAAATAATTGTAGGAGTACTATATAAAAATTTCTGAGAAATAAGCATTCGCTTCTAATGCCTCCCAGTTTTATATCCAAATAGATAGTTCTACAAATTACTACTTACACAAGGCGGTATCTCAGAGATTACAATCGAAAATTTTTAACATTTATAATTACATAGACACTAATGCTTCTACTAATCAACCATGGAAGTTAATGCTCCTAGTTTCTCTTAAACCTTCTTTGGACGTTGTTGCTGTTGATATTGATGACATTGATACTTTTTATATGAAGAAAGAAAATCAAGATTAGTTTGAAGATGGGTTTAGAACCGGGAAGATTAGTTTTTTTAATGAACGCTATCTTTGAATAGAAAAACTTACAAGAAAAAAGAATAATTCTATCTATTTTGATATCTGGGCATATTTTGTCTGAGATATGAGATATATTCTAGGAGAGCCTTATGATATTTCTCTGAAATATCATAAGGCTCTCCTAGAAACCTTATAGATTCCACCTTTGAAAACCATTGTTATAGAGAATGGAAATGAAGAAAAGGAATTCAGAAACAGAAATGTTAAATCAGATTATTAATTAATGCATCGGTTTTGTCTTCAATATTGACACAATAGTTGACATCTTTTTTTTTCTTTATACTTCTAATTATGTAAACTATCAGAATTACATTTCATTGATATATTACATCGATTTTTAATATATCTGTGAATGTTTAATAAACTAATTCAACGATCTCTGTTTAAAAATTGAAATTTTGGACAAAAGCAAATTGAGCAAATCTGCATTCAGGTAGCAAATCTACCATTTTTTAAGGTTTAGGCTAATGCAACGATTTCGGATTTTGTGCCTGTCAGCAGGATAAGCATTTACGTACTTAGTTTTCAAACCTATTTTCATCTTTTTTTTAAAATGTCATCCAGCTAGCAAGCTGAAACTCTTTAAATGTTAATTTTACACCTTTTCTTCAAATACAAATTTTTATGTTCATTGTTTTTATTTTAAATTATTTATGCATGTACACAATATATTGATATTATGAATTGAAATAAATCGTTTGAATTGGAACGTTCCGATAATAAAATGGAAGTATTTAATTTCCGTTGCATCTATAATCAAAACACATAATGCCAAAGTTTCTTTTTTTCCATCTGATATATAATAAAATATTCTCTCTATGTTATTAAGATATAATCACTTTCGACTTGCTATTTAATTGAAAAAATTAAAAAAAGTTATTGCCACACAAATATTTTGTGAAGGAATCAGTTATATATATATATATATATACCATATAATCATATATATATATATATCATATAATCATATATATAATATCATATAATCATATATATATAATATCATATAATATATATATATATCAGATTCTTATGAATTAGGTATTACATATTAGTAATTTTGAAATTTAAAGTATAAAGTTTGATCTAATCAAAGAATCCTTCCGTATCTTTCGCAACTTTCCTTTATTCAATATGAATCAATTTTATCTGTAGGAAATATATTATGCAGCTGTTTCAAGATATCTGAGTCAACATTACGAGTTAGGCCCAATAATTTGAGAACAATTAAATTATCTTATGCCCCATAACTTGAAATTACTCTAAGAAGATTGCAAAATCGAATTGTTGTTGTTTTCGAACGCAGTGCACTTCGATTTAAGTGTATTTGTCAATAGAACAGCACAGAAATAAGTCAAATTCAGACTTAACCCAAGACCATCACAAGAATCAAATTTGTGTCATACTAATGTTGAATGTACATTGGTATCTACGAGTTATGAACCGTTTTTCGCTCATCTTTCATTCTAATGAAAAGGGATTCCTGCCTACATATTTATCCTACTCATTCGGAATTTTAAGTTTGACATCGCTTGTCGTATTGCTGTTAAAACATTCGTGATTTGGAAACCCGATATCCTATCAGGTAATAAGCTAAACTACCAAATAATTGTTTTGAAAAGCATGCAAAACTGGAAAAACATCACATTTATTAAACAATAAACATAAACTCTTTCAACATTTGTGATAGTCATAACTTACCATTTTCTTTGCTCATTACGAACAAAAGTAGTACAAAAGTACAAAATACATTTAAAGGAGTCTGCACAAATAATTGGAAAGCAAATTTAACTCTTTTTGGGAGGATAAACGAAAGAAAAATAAAATATTTATTTTAGATTAATTACAAGGAAAATTAGTTTATCCTGCTAATAAATAAGTTAGTTTTAAAAATTTCAAAACGGAATCCAAAATTGTATTTTTTATTAATTCTTTTTAACTATCCTAATAATAATAGTAAGTACATTTGACTTAAATCCTATTTAATAATTTTTAATTATTCGTATTTAAATAAATTAATCATAAAAGTTTTAAACACTGGCTTTTATTTCCATTTCATGGATTTTATTTCCATGAAATCAAGATATCAAAATATGGATATAAAGTAGCAGACTGTTTATGTTTTGTTTTCAATAAGGATGAACATGCTACCTTTTAAACTTTAATTACGAACTTCTCAACACGATCCTTTCGAAAATAGGTTCCATAACTCTCCGACTTCTTAGATATTCCTCTTAAAACCATCCATTAAAACGTCTTTAATTTGATTTAGGCTCAGAGAGAGACGTGTTTGTCTGAACTCAATCAATAAGTTTATACTTGAAATTTCTGGCAGACGAAATCAAATTGGAGATACTTCCTGGCTTGCCTCCTCTGACACAAATCACACAGCTCTCTCCCAAAGGCCGTCTATGATTACGTGAAGAACAGCCGGAAATGACATAACTTTTGTGATAAGACGAGCAGAATTCCTCGACGTCTTGAAATGTCTGGAGAATAGCTGTCGGCCAGAAAGAGAGATGGTGGCAGCTGTTGGAAAAAGGAGTTCTCAAATTTTATGTAATTTAGTTTCTGTTAGGGCTTTGCGTAGGCAAATCACCTCCTTGGCAGTAGGTGATAAAAAAATCCTGCCTTGCAAAAGAGTATCTGGGTAGAGAATAAATTTATAAGTGGTTATATTTTAGGATAGGTTTATCTAAATAGGATTTATTTTCGCCAGCCTTACTTATCATAGACCTTATAAAGTAACACATTTTAACATCTTTTAACTTAAGGCACCATATTGTAATTGGCCAAAAGTCTTTTCAATATTTGCTACCTTACATACTTGTATGATTTATATTAGACTTACGATATTAATTTGTGATGATGATAATTTACGATAATAATTCATGATTTTTAATATGATGATTATTTTGAAATATTCAATTACTGATCATTAATGATTAATGCTTATTTTGAAATATTCAATATTTTATACTGTTTTCCATATACTATTTAATAATTTTTAAGATGTTTCTTGTTTAAACTGCTTATTTTGTGAAAGTTTTCCAAACATAATATAAAAACTTCCTTCCTTTACCTGTTGTATTTTTAATTAACAAAATAAAATATATCTCAAAAGCATATCATTTATAGCATCATATATTAGTTTCTGTTAAGGCTTTACGTAGGCAAATCACGTCCTTGGCAGCAGACAATAAAAAACTCCTTCCTTGCAAAGAGTATTCGGTGGAGAATAAATTTATAAGTGGCTATATTTTAGTACACGTTTATTAAAATATTATTTATTTTCCCCAATATACTTATCATATAACTCACAAAGTAACGTAATTTAACAATTTTCAACTAAGGCATCATATTATAATTTGCCAAAAATATGCTACAATTTTTTGCTATCTTACTTAGATTGATGTATATTAGCCTTAAGACATTAATTTTAAAGTAATATAACTATTATTTTGAAATAATAAATACAGTTTAAATTAATTTTTAAGATGTTTCTGGTTTTAAACTGCTTATTTTGAAACTTTTCCAAACAGAATATAAAACATGGAAAATTTCTTTATTTACTTTTTGCATTTGACTTCAAGAATTTAAAAATATCTCTAAAGAATACTATTTATAACATCACATATTAATTGTAAAATATTTAAATAATTTGTTTAATATATTTTACGACGGTTTTTTTTTTTTAAATGTATGCTAGTATAATGATATTACTGCAAAACTTGTAATTTTTATATCCCCAATCAGAAGTTACTTTTACCATTTTATATTTATAACTATAGCAATTTTAGAAATTTGTAAAAGGAAATCCAAGTAATTAGTGTAATTAAGTTGGAGATATGTCTATTATCAAAAAGGTTTGTATTAAATTAATAAGTTTATCTTTGCACAGATAACATCATACAACAATTAATTAGATGTTTTTGTTTCTTTATGATAGCTTAATTAATTATTTTCTTCTTGATGTATATCTTCGACGGTTTGGCCTCGCGCAGCAATGTTTGTTTTTTAAAAATATTTTTTGCTCCGAAAAATTAATTTACTAATTTATTTTAGGCATAATATCTAAAATATTTTTTTCCATTATGTGGATTACCATCCATTATGATGATCATAATTATCGCATCAGTTGTACTTTTAAATTTAAAAATTATAAATTACAGAAAACAGATATCGATAAACAGTTAAACGTACAAGTTATTTATGTATTTGAAATTAAATAAAATGAAAATAAATTGCTATTTTATTATTATTTTATATTTATAAACTATTTTTTTATATTTTTATGTTTCAGAAATATTATAAAGTCTTAATTTAATCATTGAAATTTTGATTAGTTCAATTTTACAACGATTTAAAATTAATTTTAAAGTCATTGAAACAATTTAAAAATATTTTCCTCATAATGAAACGAGTTACTATTAGAAAAAAAAAGAAAAGATTCAATATTTAACTTTTTGTTTTAATGCATTAAATTTGGGAATAAGGTTTATTCCTTTTGACATCTGATACATTTCTATGAATCACACACCGAACAGTTTAATTTGCATGTGGTTATCTTTCATTGATATTTTAATGAATTTATGATTTCTATTAAATGAAACATTTTTGTACAACTAAAACACTTTGAAGAACATGCTTGTTATTGAATCACTATTATAAATATGAAATGGAGACATCTATGATTATAATAATCATTCTTTATCAAACTTTTCCCAGAAATGAGGCCATTCAATCTTAAAATGAATAACTCATACACTAGACATGGAATTAGAAGCAAATTAATGAGTTATTTTGTTTACTCAATAATGTAGCTTGTAACAATTATCCTCCAGCATAAGGTAATTTTTCTCACCAATTATTCCAAAATTTTTGCTCACACCAGTTTGAAATAAACAAATCATCTACTAGACATGAAATAATCCATTGAAAATTGATAATCCAATGAATATATTTAGTTTATTCTGTATTAATAACTGATTAATTTTGTTGGATATTTATAATACTCCAAAGCAAAATCAGCTTTAATAAAATGTTTCCAAACTTTAATTTATACAAATTTGGATCAAAAATTCGCATTCTAGATATTATTCAATGAATATAGTTCCTTTTGCATTGAAAACTGAATTATGTGGCTTGTATTTTTTATCTTCCAAAGAAAGATAAATGCTTATCCAGTTTTCGCCTGTGGGACACATGCACATTTGAAACAAATAGCTCGTATACTGGATATGGAATTAAGGATAATCGAATGATTCTATTTACATTTTTCTGTTTTAATAACTGATTAATTTTGTTGGAAATTTTAAAATGCTCCAAACCAAAATCAGCTTTTATCAAATGTTTCCAAAATTTAATTCATACCATTTTGCATCAAAAACTTACATGCTAGAAATAATTCACTGAATATATTTTCTTTTAAATTGAAAATTGAATTATGTTGTTTGTAATATTTATCCTCCAAAGAAAGATAAATGTGCAGGCAATTTTTGTTATATGAGCTCATGCACTTTTGAACAATCAACTCATAGACTAAACATGGAATTAATGATAATTTAATGAATATATTTCCTATTTTTCTATATTAATAACTGATTAATTTTGTTGCATTTTTTATAATGCTCCAAAGTAAAATCAGCTTTTATCAAATGTTTCCATAATTTAATTCACACCATTTTTGGTTCAAATAACACTCCCATTGCAGGAATAATTTAATGAATATATTTTGTGATGAAAACTGGGTAATGTGTTTCGTAATTTTTATTCTCCAAAAAAAGAAAAATGATTATCCAATTTTTGAATATATCAGATCATACACTTATGGAAAAAAGCCCATATACTAAACATGAAATTTGAAATAAATTTAATAAATGCATTGTATATATTTCGTTCTTGTATGTTAATAACTGATTAATTTTGTTTGACTCATTTATCTTTTATAATCCTCTAGAACAAAATCAGTTTTTATCAAATGTCTCCAAAATTTAATTTATACCATTTTGGATCAACACTCACAGACTAGAAATAATTCAATAAAAATATTTTCTTTTATGTTGCTTTATCCTCCAAAGAAAGATAAATATTTATTAAAATTTTACCTATATGCGATCATACACTTTTTGAAACAAACATCTTATGTACTGGACATGGAATTAAAAATAAATTTTAAAAATGCATTGTATTTATTTCCTCCTTCTATGTTAATAACTGAATTATGCTACTTATAACTTTTATCCTTGAACCCAAAATAAAGTTTGTTTTAAAACAATTAAAATTTATCGGATTCACACAAGGGAAAAAATTGGGGTTGGTGTGTTGAACCTATACTTTACAAGCTTCTGTTAATATTTGTCGAACTCTTGTCTTGGAAACAGCATCGCCTGTTTCAAGAACAATGAAACTACCCACTCGGATGAGGCGTTCGTTTTAATTATTCAGAACACGCGAGTTTCGCACATTGTCCATAAACCATTTCTCATTATAATAACTTTGGACCCAAGCACCACCGTTCGAGTTTTATTCCTTTTCAAACTTTTAACACATTATCGCATTAGCCATTGTGCGTGCGATGCAGGCTTTAGCACTACCCAGTGTAAACTGAGAAATCTTCTTTTTTTGTTTTGGCTTTTTAAAAACATGTTTCCAGTTTCATCACTAGGAAGTAATTATTCATATGTGTCAGCTTTACCTTTTGGTAGTAGAAAATTTGCAGTTTTAAAATTCTTTGAATTGATTAGAGTGCAAAAATAAAAAATAGGTAACTTTTTAAAAGTTGTTTTCCATTTTGACAGCTGTTTTAGTGGGCTTTATACTCTTGATGCTGTTGGTGTTAGGGAAAGGTAAGAGGTTCAGGCATTAAATAACTTAATTGCTTGTGTTGCTTGTAAAAATAATAAAATCTTTCAGGTATTTTAGAATGACAATTGAAAATGGTTCTTTTGTTCTCAGAAAACAATGGAGCTTATTTTTCTATTGAATTAAAATTCAATGGTTTGCCAGTTATTATACTGTTTAAGGTGTTCATTTTGAATGAATAACACATTAAATTTTTTGAAATATTCATTGAGTAATTATTATTATGTTTACTAAGAACTATTTCGATTAAATTATTTTCCCTTATTTATCAGTGTTCCAAAGGAAAAGCACAACAAATGTGAGAAAAATAACGTTTTTATCATTAAAATATATTTATAATTTTCAGTACAATAAAATGAAAATGAAAACCATTTTCAGTTTTCGTAAGTAATCACCATTTAAATAATCATAATTTAATCGTCAGATAAGTACTTACCATTTAACTTATGTTTTTAGATTACATAAAGTTTTATTTTACTAATATTATGTTAAATTTGTTATTGCCATTTAAATTCATAATAATTCAATGTAGACAAAACCTTTAAAAATAATTAAATATTAAGTATATATAATGAAATATATTAGAAAATTAAAATGACTACATAAGTAAACTAACCAGAATACATAAGTAACTTGAACAGACTACATAAGTAATCATGACAATTGAAAAGAGTTGTTTTGTTCTGAGAAAAAAATGGAGCGTATTTTCAATTGTATTTGGATTCAATGTTTTTCCGGTTATTGTAATTATGCGTTTAAGGTGTTAATTTTTAATAAGAAACACATTATAATTTTAAACATTCATTGAGTAATTATTATTGTATTTACTGATAAATATTTCGTTTAAATTATTTTCCCAAGTTCATCAGTGTTCCAAAGGATAATTGTAACAAATAAAAGAATAAATAACTTTTTCATTATTAAAATATAATTTTAATTTGTATGTAGTAAAATGAAAATTAAAACCATTATTATATATTCAATAAAGTATTGCTTTTTCATGACTCAATTTAAGTTTATACTTATTCAATGTGGGAATGTATTTAAAAATAATTAAATATTAAGAATATATAATGAAATGCATTAGAAAATAAGTAAGACTACATAAATAGTTTAAACAGACTACATAACTAATCTGAACAGAATACATAAGTAATCTAAAAAGACTACATAATTAACATGACAATTGAAAGGGGTTGTTTTGTTCTAAGAAAACAATGGAACTTATTTTTCTATTGTATTTAGATTCAATGTTTTGTCAATTATTATAATTACGCATTTAAGGTGTTCATTTTGAATAAGAAACATATTAAAATTTGAAATATTCATTGAGTAATTATTTTTGCATATACTAAGTAATATTTCGTTTAAATTATTTTCCCAAGTTTATCGGTGTTCCAAAGGATAAATATCACAAATAGAAGAATAGAAAGCCTTTTCATTATTAAAATATATTTATAATTTATAAGTAAAATAAAATGAAAATTAAAATACATTTCTGTTTTTATAAGTAATCATCATTTACATAATCATCATTTAAACGTCAGATTAGGAATCGTCATTTAACTTATGTTATTGGTTTACATAAAGTTTTATTTTACCAATATTATGTTGCTAGCATTTTTAATCCTCCAAAGAAAGATAAATATTTATCCAATTTTTACCTACATGAGTTCACACACTTTTGGAATAGACAGCTCATATACTAGACATGAAATTAAAAATAAATTTAATAAATGCATTGTATTTATTTCCATCTTCTATGTTAATAACTCAATTATGCTGCTTATAACCTTTATCATCCACCACAAGGTAAAGCTTGCTTTAAATCTCTTAAAATTTATGGGATTCGCACAAGGAAAAAAATTGGGGGTTGGTGTATTGAAGCTATACTTTGAAAGCCTCTGTAAATATTTGTCGAATCTCTTGTCTTGGGAACCGCATCGCCTGTTTCAAGAACAATGAAACGACCCACTCGAATGAGGCGTTCGTTTAAATTATTCAAAACACGCGAGTTACGCACATTGTCCATGAACCATTTCACATTATAATAACTTTGGACCCAAGCACCACCGTTCGAGTTTTATTCCTTTTCGAACTTTTAACACATTAACGCATTAGCCATCATGCTTGCGATGCAAGCTTTAACACTACCCAGTGTAAACAGATAATTCTGCTTCTTTTTTTTTTTTTTTTTTTTTTTTAAAACATGTTTCCAGTTTCATCACTAGGAAATAATTAGTCATATGTGTCAGTTTTACCTTTTGGTAGTAGAAAATTTGCAGTTTTAAAATTCGTTGAATGGATTAGAGTGCAAAAATTCAAAATAGGTACGCTTTGAAAGTTGTTTCTATTTTGACAGCTGTTTTAGTGGCATTATATTCTTGATGCAGATGGTATGGTGGGGGAGGGGGAAAAGTTTCCGGCATTAAATGGCTTAATTACTTTTGTTGTTTGTTAAAAATAATACAATCTTTCAAGTATTTTAGAATGAAAATTGAAAATGGTAGTTTTGTTCTTAAGAAACAATGGAGTTTATTTTCTAATAAATATGGATTCAATGTTTTCCCAGTTATTGTAATTATGTATTTATGGTTTTCATTTTGAATAAGAAATACATTGCAATTTGAAATATTCATTGAGTAATTATTATTGTATTTACTAACAAATATTTCGTTTAAATTATTTTCCCAAGTTTATCAATGTTCGAAAAGAAAAGAAAAAGAAATAGAAGATTAAATAACGTTTTCATTATTAATATATAATATTAATTTGTATGTAAAGTAAAAAGAAAATTTAAACCATTATCAAATACTCAATAAAGTATTGATTTTCATGACTCAATTTAAGTTTATACTTATTCAATGCGGAAATGTATTTAAAAATAATTAAATATTAAGAATATATAATGAAATATATTAGAAAATAAGGAAGACTACATAAAGAGTCTAAACAGACTGCATAAGTAATCTAAATCGACTGCATAAGTAATCTAAGTAGACTACATAAGTAATCATGACAATTGAAAGGGTTATTTTGTTCTTAGAAAACAATGGAACTTATTTTTCTATTGTATTTAGATTCAATGTTTTGTCAGCTAATATAATTACGCATTTAAGGTGTTCATTTTAAATAAGAAACATATTAAAAAATTGAAATATTCATTGAGTAATTATTTTGGCATATCTTAAGAAAAATATTTCGCTTAAATTATTTTCCCAAGTTTATCGGTGTTCCAAAGGATAAATATCACAAATAGAAAGCCTTTTCATTATTAAAATATATTTATAATTTATAAGTAAAATAAAAATGAAAATGAAAATACATTTCTGTTTTCATAAGTAATCATAATTTTACATAATCATCATTTAACTTATGTTATTGGTATACAAAAAGTTTTATTTTATCAATATTATGTTGCTTGCATTTTTAATCCTCCAAATAAAGATAAATATTTATCCAATTTTTAACCTACATGAGTTCACACACTTTTGGAACAGACAGCTCATATACTAACATGATATAAAAAATAAATTTAATAAATGCATTGAACTTATCTCCTTCTTCTTTGTTAATAACTGAATTATGCTGCTTATAACTTTTATCCTTCACAACAAGATTAAGTTTGCCTTAAAACTATTAAAATTTCTGCGATTCACACAAGAAAAAAATTGGGGGTTGGTATGTTGAACCTATATTTTACAACCCTCTGTAAATATTTGTAGAGTCTCTTGTCTTGGGAACCGCATCGCCTGTTTCAAGAACAATGAAACGACCCACTCGGATGAGGAGTTGGTTTTAATTATTCAGAACACGCGAGTTTCGCACATGTCCATGAACCATTTCTCATTATAATAACTTTGGACCCAAGCACCGCCGTTCTAGTTTTATTCCTTTTCAAACTTTTAACACATTAACGCATTAGTCGTTGAGCGTGCGATGCAAGCTTTAAAACTATCCAGTGTGAACGGAAAATTCTTCTTTTGTTTTTGATTTTTAAAAACATGTTTCCAGTTTCATCACAACGAAGTAATTATTCATATGTGTCAGTTTTACCTTTTGTTAGTAGAAAATTTTGCAATTTTAAAATTCTTTGAATTGATTAGAGTGCAAAAATTAAAAATTTTTACCTTTTAAATGTTGTTTCCATTTTGACAGCGGTTTTAGTGGCTTTATATTCTGAGTGCATATGGTGTGGTGGTGGGGACTGAAGAGTTTCTGGCATTAAATGGCTTAATTACTTTTGTTGTTGTTAAAAATAATACAATCTTTCAAGTATTTTAAAATGACACTTGAAAATGATTGTTTCGTTTTCAGAAAAAGAATGGAGCTTATTTTTCTATTGCATTTAGATTCAAGTTTTTATTGTTTTTATATTTTATTTAGATTCAAGTTTTCTATTGCAGCTGTTTTAGTGGCATTATATTCTTGATGCAGATGGTATGGTGTGGGGAGGGGGGAAAAGTTTCTGGCATTAAATGGCTTAAATACTTTTTTTGTTTCTTAAAAATAATACAATCTTTCAAGTATTTTAGAATGAAAATTGAAAATGGTTGTTTTTGTTCTTAAGAAACAATGGAGTTTATTTTCTAATATATATGGATTCAATGTTTTCCCAGTTATTGTAATTATGTATTTATGGTTTTGATTTTGAACAAGAAATACATTACAATTTGAAATATTCATTGAGTAATTATTAGTGTATTTACTAAGAAATATTTCGTTTAAATTATTTTCCCAAGTTTATCAATGTTCAAAATCAATAGAATAACAAATAGAAGAATAAATAACTTTTTCATGATTAAAATATAATTTTAATTTGTATGTAAAGTAACATGAAAATTAAAACCATTATCAATACAGTATTGCTTTTTCATGACTCAATTTAAGTTTATACTTTTTCAATGCGGAAATGTATTTAAAAATAATTAAATATTCAGAATATATAATGAAATATATTAGAAAATAAGGAAAACTACATAAATAGTCTAAACGGACTACATAAGTAATCTCAACAGAATACATAAGTAAACTAAATAGACTGCATAAGTAATCTAAATATACTACATAAGTAATCATGACAATTGAAAGGGTTGTTTTGTTCTAAGAAAACAATGAAACTTATTTTTGTGTTGTATTTAAGATTCAATGTTTTGTCAGTTATTATAAATACGCATTTAAGGTGTTCATTTTAATAGCAAAAAAATAGAATTTGAAATATTCATTGAGTAATTATTGTTGTCTATACTAGGCAATATTTCGTTTAAATTATTTTCTCAAGTTTATCAGTGTCCAGAGGATAAATATAACAAATAGAAGAATAGAAAACTTTTTTCATTATTAAAATATATTTATAATTTATAAGTAAAATAAAATGAAAATGAAAATACATTTCTGTTTTCATAAGTAATCATCATTTTACATAATCATCATTTAATCATCAGATTAGTAATCATCATTTAACTTATGTTATTGGTTTACATAAAGTTTTATTTTATCAATATAATGTTGCTTGCATTTTTAATCCTCCAAAGAAAGATAAATATTTATCCAATTTTTACCTACATGAGTTCACACACTTTTGGAACAGACAACTCATATACTAGATATGATATAAAAAATAAATTTAATAAATGCATTGTATTTATCTCCTTCTTCTTTGTTAATAACTGAATTATGCTGCTTATAACTTTTATCCTTCTCCACAAGATAAAGTTTGCTTTAAAACTATTAAAATTTATGCTATTCACACAAGAAAAAAATATTGGGGGTTGGTGTGTTGAACCTATATTTTACAAGCCTATGTAAATATTTGTAGACTCTCTTGTCTTGGGAACCACATCGCCTGTTTCAAGAATAATGAAACGACCCACTCGGATGAGGAGTTCGTTTTAATTATTCAGAACACGCGAGTTTCGCACATTGTCCATGAACCATTTCTCATTATAATAACTTTGGACCCAAGCACCACCGTTCGAGTTTTATTCCTTTTCGAACTTTTAACACATTAACGCATTAGCCATTGTGCATGCGATGCAAGGTTTAACACTATCCAGAGTGAACCGAAAATTCTTCTTTTGTTTTTGTTTTTGCTTTTAAAAACACGTTTCCAGTTTCATCACTAGGAAGTAATTATTCATATGTGTCAGTTTTATCTTTTGGTAGTAGAAAATTTGCAGTTTTCAAATTTGTTGAATTGATTAGAGTGCAAAAATAAAAATAGTTAACGTTTTAAAAGTTGTTTTCCATTTTGACAGCTGTTTTAGAGGGCTTTATACTCTTGATGTAGTTGGTGTGGTGGTGGGGACTGAAGAGTTTATGGCATTAAATGGCTTAATTACTTTCGTTGTTGTTAAAAATAATACAATCTTTCAAGTATTTTAGAATTACAATTGAAAATGATTGTTTCGTTTTCTGAAAAGAATGCAGCTTATTTTCTATTGCATTTAGATTCAAGTTTTTGTCAGTTATTGTAATTATGCATTTAAGGTGTTCGTTTTTAACAAGGAACACTTTAAAATTCTGAAATATTCATTGAGTATTTATTATTGCATTTGTTAAGAAATATTTCATTTAAATTATTTTTCCAAGTTTATCAGTGTTCAAAAGATATGAATAACGAATAGGAGAAACAATAACTTTTTCATTATTAAAATATATTTTTAATTTATCTGTAAAATAAAATGAAAATGAAAACCATTTTCAGTTTTCATAAGTAATCATCATTTAAAAGAATCATAATTTAAATGCCAAATAATTAATTATCATTTAACATATGTGATTGGATTACATAAAGTTTCATTTTACCAATATTATGTTACTTATAATTTTTATCCTAAAAATAAAGATCAATACTTATCCAATTTTTGCCTATATGAGTTCATAGACTTTTAGAAAAAAACAACTCATATACTAGAGTTGGAATTAGAAATAAATTTATTAAATGCATATTTATTTACTTCTTTTGTGTTAATAACTGAATCATACCGCTTATAACTTTTATACTAACCACAAGATAAAGTTTGCTTTAAAGCTATTAAAATTTACTGGATTCACACAAGGAAAAAAAAATTTGGAGTTGGTGTGGTGTTAGTGGGTTTAGATTCTTGATGCAGATGGTGTAGGGTGGAGGGAAGTGTTTCTGGCATTACGTAGCTTAATTACTTTTGTTGTTTGTAAAAATAATACAATCTTTCAAGTATTTTAGAATGACAATTGAAAATGGTTGTTTTGTTCTCAGAAAACAATGGAAGTTATTTTCTATTGTATTTAGATTCAATGTTTTGCCAGTTATTATAATTACCTGTTTATGGTTTTCATTTTGAATGAGTAACGCATTGAAGTTTTTAAATATTCATTGAGTATTTATTATTGTATTTACTAAGAAATATTTGGTTTAAATAATTTTCCCAAGTTCATCAGTTTACAAAAGATAAGTTCAACAAATAGCAGAATATATAACTTTATCATTATTAAAATATATTTATAATTTATCAGTAAAATAAAATGAAAATGAAAATGATTTTCAGTTTTCATAAGTAATCATCAATTTACATAATCATCATTTAAGGTAATCATAATTTAATCGACAAATAATTAATTATCATTTAAAATTATCAAATAAGTAATTATCATTTTTTTGTTAATGGATTACATGAAGTTTTATTTTACCAACATTATGCTGCTTGTAATTTTTTATCTTCCAAAGAAAGATAAATATTTATCCAATTTTTACCTTCATGAGTTCGCACACTTTTTTTGAACAAACAGCTGATATACTAGACATGAAACTAAAAATAAATTTATTAAATGCTTTGTATTTATTTCCTTCTTCTATGTTAATAACTGAATTATGGTGTTTATCACTTTATCCTCCACCATAAGATAAAGTTTGCTTTTAAATCTATTAAAATTTATGAGATTCACACAAGGAAAAAAAATTGGGGTTGGGTGTTAACCTATACTTTACAAACCTCTGTAAATATTAGTCGAAACTCTTGTCTTGGGAACCGCATCGCCTGTTTCAAGAACAATGAAACGACCCACTCGGATGAGGCGTTCGTTTTTAATTATTCAAAACACGCGAGTTACGTACATTGTCCATGAACCATTTCTCATTATAATAACTTTGGATCAAGCACCACCGTTCGAGGTTTATTCCTTTTCAACTTTTAACACATTAACGCATTAGCCATCATGGTTGCGATGCAAGCTTTAAAACTACCCAGTGTAAACCGAGATAATTCTTCTTCTTTTTTTTTTTTTTTTTTTTACTTTTTTAAAAACATGTTTCCAGTTTCATCACTAGGAAGTAATTATTCATATGTGTCAGTTTTTGCCTTTTGGTAGTAGAAAATTTGCAGTTTTAAAATTCGTTGAATTGATTAGAGTGCAAAAATTCAAAATATGTATGCTTTAAAGTTGTTTCTATTTTGACACCTGTTTTAGTAGCATTATATTCTTGATGCAGATGGTGATGTGGGGAGGGAGAAAAGTTTCTGGCATTAAATGGCTTAATTACTTTTGTTGTTTGTTAAAAATAATACAATCTTTCAAGTATTTTAGAATTAAAATTCAAAATGGTTGTTTTGTTCTTAAGAAACAATGGAGTTTATTTTCTAATATATATGGATTCAATGTTTTCCCAGTGATTGTAATTATGTATTTATGGTTTTAATTTTGAACAAGAAAAAAATTACAATTTGAAATATTCATTGAGTAATTATTATTGTATTTACTAAGAAATATTTCGTTTAAATTATTTTCCCAAGTTTATCAATGTTCAAAATCAATAGAATAACAAATAGAAGAATAAATAACTTTTTCATGATTAAAAATATAATTTTAATTTGTTTGTAAAGTAACATGAAAATTAAAATCATTATCAATAAAGTATTGCTTTTTCATGACTCAATTTAAGTTGATACTTATTCAATGCGGGAAATGTATTTAAAAATAATTAAATATTCAGAATATATAATGAAATATATTAGAAAATAAAGAAAACTACATAAATAGTCTAAACGGACTACATAAGTAATCTGAACAGAATACATAAGTAAACTAAATAGACTGCATAAGTAATCTAAATATACTACATAAGTAATCATGACAATTGAAAGGGTTGTTTTTGTTCTAAAAAACAATGAAACTTATTTTTCTGTTATATTTAGATTCAATGTTTGTCAGTTTTTATAAATACGCATTTAAGGTGTTCATTTTTAATAACAAAAAATTAAAATTTGAAATATTCATTGAGTAATTATTGTTGTCTATACTAGGAAATATTTCGTTTAAATTAATTTTCCCAAGTTTATCAGTGTTCCAAAGGATAAATATAACAAATAGAAGAATAGAAAACTTTTTCATTATTAAAATATATTTATAATTTATAAATAAAATAAAATGAAAATGAAAATACATTTCTGTTTTCATAAGTAATCATCATTTACATAATCATTATTTAAGAAATCATCATTTAATCGTCAGATTAGTAATCATAATTTAATCTTATGTTATTGGTTTAAATAAAGTTTTATTTTACCAATATTATGTTGCTTGCATTTTTTTAACCTCCAAGAAAGATAAATATTTATCAAACTTTTACTACATGAGTTCACACACTTTTGGAATAAACAGCTCATATACTAGACATGAAATTAAAAATAAATTTAATAAATGCATTGTATTTATTTCCATCTTCTATGTTAATAACTAATTATGCTGCTTATGACATTATCCTCCACCACAAGTTAAAGTTTGCTTTAAAACTCTTAAAAATTTATGCGATTCACACAAGAAAAAAAAAAATTGGGGTTGGTGTGTTTGAACCTATATTTTACAAGCCTATGTAAATATTTGTCGAATCTCTTGTCTTGGAAACCGCATCGCCTGTTTCAAGAACAATGAAACTACCCACTCGGATGAGGCGTTCGTTTTTAATTATTCAGAACACGCGAGTTACGTACATTGTCCATGAACCATTTCTCATTATAATAACTTTGGACCAAGCACCACCGTTCGAGTTTTATTTCTTTTTAAACTTTTTAACACATTAACGCATTAGCCATTGTGCGTGCGATGCAAGCTTTAACACTACCCAGTGTAAACCGACAATTCTTCTTTTTTACTTTTTAAAAACATGTTTCGAGTTTCATCACTAGGAAGTAATTATTCATATGTGTCAGTTTTACCTTTTGGAAGTAGAAAATTTGCAGTTTTAAAATTCGTTGAATTGATTAGAAGTGCAAAAATTGAAAATTAAAAGTTGCTACCATTTTGACAGCTGTTTTAGTGGCTTTATATTCTTGATGTGTAGGTTGTGGGGGAAGGGGGCAGGGAGGAGAGTTTCTGGCATTAAATAGCGTAATTACTTTTCTTGTTGTTTAAAATAATACAATCTTTCAAGTATTTTAGAATAACAATTGAAAATGTTTGTTTTTATTCTTAGGAAACAATGGAGCTTATTGTCAATTGCATTTGGATTTAATGTTTTTCTCTTTATTATTACAATTGTGTATTTAAGGTGTTCATTTTGAACTCATTAAAAATTGAAATATTCATTGAATAATTATTGTTGCATTTGCTGAGAAATATTTATTTTTAAATTATTTTCTCGTATTTATTAATGTTCCAAGGTTAAGCACTACAAATATTAGAAAAATAACGTTTTTATTATTAAAATATATTTGTAATTTAAAAAGTAAAATAAAATGAAATTAAAAAATCAAAATCAATATAATTTTCAGTTTTTAATAAAGTATTACGTTTTCATGCGTTCATTTATAATTATACTTATTCAATGTAGCAAAAACCTTTAAAAATTACTGAAATGCTGAGGAATATAAAATGAAATATATGATTGCATACGCAATCTAAACATACTACATAGGTAATCTGAACCAGATTACATAAAAGTAATCACGACAAATGAAAATGGTTGTTTTGTTTTTAAAAAAACAATAGAGTTTATCTTCAATTATATTTATATACAATGTTTTCTGGTTATTGTAATTATACATTTAATGTGTTCATTTTGAACTAGAACACATTGAAATTTGAAATATTCATTGAGTATCTATTATTGTATTTACTAAGAAGTAGTTCGTTTAAATTATTTTTCCAACTTTATCAATGTTATAAAGAGTAAGAATAATTAATAGGTGATTAAATAACTCTTTCCTTATTGAGATATATTTATAATTATATAAGTGAAATAAATACAAAATAAATAAATAAATATAAGTAAAAAAATAAATAAATATAAAGTAAAATAAAATAAATAAGTACAAGTAAAATAAAAAATAAATAAATAAATTATAAGTAAAATGAAATATTATATAAGTGAATTAAAATAAAAAGTAAAAAATGAAAGGAAAATGAAAACAATTTTTCAGTTTTCAATAAAGTATTACGTTCCCATGCGTCAAATTAAATTTATACTTATTAAATATAAACAAAATCTTTAAAAATAATTAATGCTAAGAAAAATGTAAAGAAATATATTAGAAAATAAGAATGACTACATAAGTAATCTGAACAGACTACATGAGTAATTTATCATTTAACTTATACATTGTTAATCGATTACATAAAAATTTATTTTACCAACATTACGTATTTTACTAAAGTAAAATGAATATTTATAATGAAATAAGTAAAGTAGTTTGGAAACAATTGATTATGATGTGGCAGTTTTTATCATATGTGTCAGTTTTACGTTTTAGAGTGAAAATAAAAATAAGAGTCACATTAAATCTTTGAGTAACAATTATTGCATTTACTAAGAAATATTTCTTTTAAATTATTTTTTCCAAAATGTATTAATGTTCAAAGGATAAGAATAAAAAATAAAAGAATAAATGACTTTTTATCATTAAATAACATTTATGATACATAAATAAAAATAAAATAAAAAAAATAAGTACCTTCAGTTTGCTATAAAGTATTCTCATGCCTCAATTTAATTCAATGTAGTCAAAATATTTGAAAATAATTAAATACTAAGAATATATGATGAAATATATTAGAAAATAAAAAAATATTTGCCCTGAACAGACTACATAAGTAACCATTAGTTAAATTACACAATGTTACTGGATTACATAAAGTTTTATTTTACCAATATTATGCATTCAACTAAAATAAAATTAAATATTTATAAGTAAATATGTAATGCGTTTGGAAACAATTTTATAATAAATGCAATGGCTGTTACCAATAAATCTATAAATACATAATAAATAAAATAAATATGCATTTTATTGTTCAATTTTTCTACTCTTTTATGACTTACATTGCAACGCACATTGCTATTATGCATTACATTACTTGCCTAATGCTATTATTGCTTAAATTCCTTACATTTAAATTTAATATTACATGAGATTGCAATGAAACACAAATATCATATAATAAATGCTCGGAATTTAATTCATAAATATTGAAGTTGAGTATATTCATTTTAGGATAATCCTCAAAATAAACTTGCAGAAATTATTAAATGCAAAGTGATGGGTGTAAGCTAGAGTTTTAAAAGTTTTATTTTAAGTATATTCAAATGTAACGGCCTTTAAAGTTTTTTTTTCCAAATGAAGAAAAATATAAAAGTATATGCATTACATAACTGGGAATTTGTTACAACCATTTTCGAAATATCTTCGAATGCATTATTTATTTATTATTAAATGATACATGAAATAAATTACTGCTATTTATCTTATATGCTATAAAAAATAGTTTTAGAAGCATCGACGATTTTGTTAGATATATTATTATAAATGCATGGTTGTGTGACTAGAGAAAAATATATTTCATTCAAATCTATCTTTTGTATCATAATCTATATCATTTATTTTCTTGGCAGAATAATCTAAAAGTGAAAACCCCATTTATTCCACTTTTATTGTCATAGATCTGTAAACTATATTATTTAGAATGTTGGTGAAATGTTACATATGTGTGTGTGTATTTGTGCATGCCTGTCTATGTGCTTATGTTCTGAGTGAATAGTTAAGTAAATTTCAACTCATTCAATAACTGAAAATACAGCCACTAATGTGGTGCCCTGTTGTAAAAAGATGGGTATGTGCTACACGATAATGTATCTTGTAGTACTTTCTAAAGGTAAATACAGACGTTAGTTCGTATATCAAAACTAGGGTGATCAAATTTGTTGAATATCATCGATTTAATAAGAAAGTCATATTGTGCACTTATGTATTGTAAGTAGTATCTCTCCAGAATATTATTCAGAAGTCAAGACAAGACTTTTTTTATAATTTTTAAGATACAAGGCGACAAATTTGAGAAATTGGCGAAAATTTGTTAATATTACTTATTTGTGGAGCGAATGGAAACATGTATATGAAATTGCTTTTATGAAAAATTAGTTTCGATAGTGCATAAAAAAAGCTTCCTATTTGCAACAGTACACAATTGTAGGCTAGATATTAGAGAGTTTTTAACCGTACGTTAAAGGACGTCCGTTAGATTTTTCTCCCTAGCGCGCATGCTCATAGGAAATTATGTTTCCTATGAGCATGCGCGCTAGGCTAGATATAATGTTTTCAAAAAAAACTTTCTCTGTTTTCAAACATTCATAAATAAGGAAGAGATAAATCCAGTAGACAAATCGCTGAAGTTGTGTATACTTGCTGATTTTTGTTCTATGTAAGAAAAAAAAAAATTGCATGGGAGTGAGATCTGGGAATCTCCGCTTTGAAAAATAAATTTATTTTACTATAACGAAACAACAATTCTCGTAAACCAGAAATGGAACCTAGAAAATAAAATTAATTCTTTTATCATATAGCCATTTTATTATATCTTGCACTACATTTATGGCTATAGATGACTCAATTCAATATTTATGAAATGGAGTAAAATGTTCATCCTACATATTGAGAAACATATGTCTACGTTAGTTAAATAGCAAACGCTCTTGATTTTCTTTTCGTTTCCATGTCTTATTCTATTTTATATGTTATGTAGATATATATGCCCCTAATGTATGAATTATTTATTATCTGAATTTATTTAGTAATAACTTTTTTATAGATGTAATTAATTAATAATGTATGATTTTTTTTTCAATTTTATACACACACACATATATATACATATATATGATAGAAAATCATTTAAAATTACAAGGATTTCTAGTTTAAATTACCATATATATATATCATTTATTTTTTACTTTTTTTTGATGGGCTTCAATAATTCTATAAATGGAATAAGTAATAATAAGTAAACTATTCATTTTTAAAAAATATAGATAAAATCCTTTTTTGTCGTAATTTGACAGTTTTTCACAGCGTATAATAAATAATAAAAAAAGTTATGCATTTACCAAAAAATGAGCTAATATTTTGCATAACATATTAATTGAAAAAGTAAAATTTTTACATTTTGAAAAGCCATGAAAAAAATTTATTTACAAAATCTTCTTGGTTTGAAAATAATATTTTTTTAAATAGATAATAAATGTATATTTTTATAAGTTAAATACAAACTGATTGCTTTTTTATAAAAAAAGCTTAAAAATGTTCACTAATTACAGTGTCCCCATTAAGTTTTAAAATCTTATTCAATATATTGCAAGCAATGAATACTTTCCTTTAATAAAATATATAATAACAGACATAAAGATGTATGTGATAATATTTAGTTGTATATAATAATAATTTAGACAAATCTAAAATTTAATTGATTTTATAAAATCGTGCGATATTTATATAAAACTTTTATTTTATTTTCAAAATTTTTTCCAGAAATTTTGAAGAGTTTATATTTTCACATACAAGTTTAAAAAGGACTAAACTTACTCAAAATTCATTGCAATTTTAAGGTTTATGTGAATAAAAATTCATACCGTGATCATCATGTGCAAGAATGGTGAGGCCATCATCAGTTAACCATGCAGAAACTTGCACATAACTAGACACAGATGAAGGTACGTGACATCTTATTAAAGCAGTGTTCTTAATTGAACTGTGCTGTCTTGGACACTCACTTCATAGACTTCTCGGATAACTGTAATAATAAATAAAACAAATTAGATAATTTGAAATAACTTGAACCATATATTTGAAAGAAAAATAAAATTATCCTAATATAAAAACTAACAATATTATTTTTCTTTAAATATCAGTAACAAATTAACATCAGGTATGCAGTTGTAATTTTTCCCAATGCATATGCAAGACGATATTGTAATATTGTGCAGAAATACAATACAATATTATTATCTTTATACCATTTTATTGTGCATGTTTATTATTTATAACTTCATTATAATTATTATATTAAGTGTTTTGTTATTATTAAATCATTTTAAGTAATTGTTTTGAAATTGCTTATCAAATACATGATTGCATTTTATTTTGCAAATTTGAACTGGAACATTATATTTGTTACTAATTATTCCTGTAAATTCAATTAATATGACTAATGCGTATAACAAAACCTGTTTTAAATATCTATTTATTTTGAATAAATTCCCATTTATAAAATAATTACCTTAGAAATCCATTAAACAATGAAATGATTCGTATTCATATTCCATTTATTCAGTTCATCATTAGAGCAAGGATAAATAATATTTCTCTGAATTATGCGCATTAAATTTCTGTTAGTTACATTAGAGGAGGTATGTCTTGGCGCCATAAATTACTTAAGCGGCTAAAGGAAAGATGAAATGATGTTTATGCGATAACAATTGACGTAACTCTATTTCCAGAGCCTGCTACTTGGCAGCAGCGTGTGAACTAAGTCTCCTACTAATGCTGCATAACAACTTAACACGCTTCATAAACTGTTTCAAATGGATTGCAAGCATTTAGAGATATCGCTTAATAGTTTTGAGGAATAGGGGTTGGTAAGTATCTCTCCTTCTGCAGGAGTAATTGGCTTTATCGCCTTACGTGAAATGGCCTTCGATTGATTGCTGCTTTTAAAGATATGTATGAGACACTAGAAAATGAACTCTTGTATTTTAAATGGGGATGTTATTGCTTCATGAAATATATTTTTGGCAAGGCCAGCTGTATAAAATCTGTAGTTAAATTCTGTAGAGTTAATCTGAATAATGTCTTATTGATTGATGGCTGATTTGAGTAATCACTGATTGTACTAATATTAATAACTAATCTAGATGATGACTGACTGATTGAAAATTAATCTGATTAATGACTGATTGGTGACTAATTTGAATAATGACCGATGACCAATCTGATTAATGACTGATTGATTGATGACTAATCTGAATAATGACTGTTTGATTGATGGCTAATCTGAATAATGACTGATTGATGGATAATCAGAATTTGACTGATTTATTGATGAATAATCAAATTATGACTGATTTATTGATGATTCATCTGAATAATTTATTGATGATTAATCTGAATAATTAATTGATGACTAATCTAAATAATGACTTATTTATTAATCTGAACAATGACTGATTGATTGTTGAGTAATCTGAATAATGACTGATTGATTGATAACTGTTAACAATTTTTAATGGCTTATGATAGCTTCTATTACAATTTATTTACTTATTATTTTCTTTGTATATAATGATTTATTTTATTTATTCAGTTTTAATCAAATATTTTTATTATTTATTGATATTTCCAATATAGTATTATTTTCATTTATTTTTTCTTGTTTTACATTATATGTATGAAATTATATAAATATTTTTGTGCAGATATAATTAATTTAGTTTAATAGAAATATGAAATAATTCAATACAGGGTATACTAGTTGTATAATATAATTTTAAATAGCTTATTCGTAGTTTTTAATTATTTTTTTAAACTTCAGTGATAATATTCATAAAAATTAACCAAGTAAAATATTATGTAATATACTGAAGTATGCAATTATCTAAATGTATGGTAAGTATGGAGGTAAAGTATTTTTTGGCAAGGCCAACTTCATAAAACCTGTATTGAAATCCTGTAAGGCTATCTGAATATTAACTGATTGATTGATGACTGATAAAATTTTTAATGGCTTATGATTGCTTTTATTATATTTTATTTACTTATGTAATTATTATTCTTTTGTATTTAAATTTAGATTTATTTTATTTATCCAGTTTTATCAAATGTTGTTGTTATTATTATTTATTGTTATTTTTAAATATTATTTTAATTTTTTTTTCTTGTTTTACATTATATATATGAAATTATGTAAAGATTTAGTCCAGATATAATTAATTTAATTTACTGTTAATACGAAATAATTCAATACAGGAAGGTAGATGCATAATATTTCAAAATAGGTTATTTGGACTTTTATATTTATTTTTTTTCGACTTCAGTGATAGTATTCATCTGAAAAATTCAATAAGTAAAATATTATGTAATATAATGAAATATGATTAACCAAAATATAGAATAATGTAACTATGCTCCATCCTACGCACTGCAAGAGTGCCCATTGTGGCGTTCATTAGAAATCTTCAGTAGGCATCTAGACTCTCACCTGAGAGGAAGTACAACGCAACAGGTGCTGCTGTTGAGAACCGTTTAGTTTACAATTTCTCATCCCGAGAGGAAATATCTGAATTTTCTGCATAGAAGTGGAATTCTTCCTGTAATGTATTAGTATATCTCTTTAAATGTGTTAACACATAACATATGTTAAATGGTTTAACATATGTGTATGTGGTGTTTTGGAGTGTGTAAATAAAGCTGTGTATTCTCAAACCTGTGTCTCAACCCAACCCTACCTATTTAATAATCAAACTGCACAAACAACCGACAACATTACAATAATCAATAATAATAATTAGAAGAACGAGAATTATCTTTTTAAAAAACTGTTTTTTAAAAATTAAACTTTTTTTATTTGTGTTTACTTTTTTACCCAGCAATGACAGTAAAGTGTTTTAATTTTCGACTTTCACATTGAAATGAAAAGTTATTTTTAATTGATCCGATAACTTTTATTCTCGTCCCTAATGTATCCTTTTATAATTTTTTATTTATTGATATGGTTTCATTTGTTGATAAGGTAATTGTTATTCAATCCATTTTTTCCTGTGTTCTATTTTCATTTTAATTTCTCAATGACTGCCCAGATAAGAAAACTATTGATTTCTGCTTTTTTTTTTTATTCATTAATTCCTAATTTCCTTTCTACAAATGAAGGCATTGAATTTTTCAAGAGAAAATTATTGATTTTCTAAATCGTTTGGAACAAATTGCTAATTAGAATTTTAAATAAAAGATCCACTGATTTTCTTTTATAAATGATAACTTCTTAAATTAGCTTAAACATGAGAGTAGTAATTAAAAGGAATACTAATATTAAGCTAAAAATTAAAGTTTTAAAAAAATGAATATGTTTTATTCTTAATTAAAATATATATTGTTATACAAATAATTTAATAAATAATAATTTTATTAAATAATAATTTTTCAATGTAAATATTAAATTTTAAAGTCTTCAAAAAATTCTTCTCAATAATATCTATTATATGAAAGGGAAAATATGTTAGATTTATTTATGCATAAACAGAATTGTAAGAGTAATAAGCATCCTCAATACTTTTAAATATTTAAAATATATTATCCTTTTACAATTTTTAAAAATGCATTATGTATTTCAGACATTTATAGAAGAAAATATCACGATAAAACCAAAATATACTCTTATTAAATCTATTAATGTTTTTAAAAATTTTAGTTGCGAATAACAAAAAAAAATTATTATCGAAATTTGCCATATTCCATTTATAGTTTACTCTAGAGCTCCATGCTAATAGATTTCCTTCAGTTTAAAAATATAAAAATTGTATTATTTAATTTTGAAGTATATATTTACAGTGGATAAAAAAAAGTATTGGCAATTGCCTATAAATGATCATATTTGCTAACAAAGTATGTTTACAAATTTTTATTTTAACGTAGCAATTACAGAAGGAGAAAAGACAAACAAATATAACGAAATTTTTATTTAAATATTTTTTTAGTCAAAATCTACGAGAAAATCCAAAATTTACATGATAAAAAAAGTATTGGCAAAATTATGAAATTAACAAAATTATGAGCGAAAGCAAAATTAGTATATGTTTAGTACTTTGTATGCATACCTTTGCATCTATAACAGCTTGTAATCTATTTCTCATAGAGGAAACTAAGGTCTTTGTTGTATTGTTGGGAATTTTTTGCCACTCATGCAAGAGTAAACGTTTAAGGTCGTCTTTACTTGAAATTTTATGTTTCTTGATTTCTAGATCCAGTAGGTGCTATACATTTTCAATTGGATTGATGTCAGGCGATTGAGGTGGGGTTTTTAATTGGCGAGGAGCATTGTAGAGTAGCTATTCACGGGTGAGATTCGCTGTATGCTTGGGGTCATTGTCTTGTTGAAAAAAGAATGATGTTCCCAAGCCAAGATTTTGGGCACTGATTTTTAAGTTATGGCGCAAAATGTCAATGTATGTACGTGCTGTCATAATACCATCAATAAAATTCAGGTTGCCAATCCCATTAGCTGCCATACAGCCCCAAACTAAGACGCTGCCTCCACCATGTTTTACAGTAGCAGTTAAATGTTGCTTTTCCAATTCAGTATTTGGCCTCCTCCACACATATCGTCGTCCGTCACTGGCGAAAATGTTAAACTTTGATTCGTCGAAAAAATAACTGTGTTCCAAATTCTTCAGATAAATCAACGTGGGATTTTGCGAAATCTAACCTCTTTCTCCTATTTATTTCCGAGATGAATGGTTTCTTTCTAGCTGCCCTTCCATAATAACTTATCTCGTGTAAAACAATCCGTACAGCTTCCGTACGCTGAAAGTCTTTTGCGAAGTGAAAGCAACATCTCTAGCTATCTGGGGTGCACTTATTTTAGGGTTTTTCTTAACCTTGTTAATAATGACACGTTCTTCTCTTGTAGAAAATATTCGAGGTCGTCCACTTCTAATCTTATTTTCCGTTGATCCTGTTTCCTTGAACTTTTTACAACACTTCTGACAGTAAATATATTGAACTGCACTCCTATAGCACGATAAGTTAAACCTTCATTTCTGAGCCTAATAATCGTGTTTTTAACACTAACGTCCTACTCCTTCGATTTCGAAGTCATTTTTACTGCAGTAATCGCAAAAATAATGCATCGAAACTTTTGGAGTAGTTTTGCAGGTAGAGTTTCTTATCAGTCGAAACACGTGACTTCAATGTAACAAAATTTGCATAGCAGTTAAAACTTTGCCAATACTTTTTTGACATGCAAGTTTTCGTTTTTGAAAGAAAACAAATCGTAGAAAATGCAAATTAAAATAAAATTTTTACTATTTTTATATATCTAAGATGTCTTTTACTTAATTACGACAGCTAAAATTGCATAAAATTTTTATTTATTTGTCAATATGAATAAATTAAGGCAATTGCCAATACTTTTTTTACCCACTGTATATTATTTTTTGAAAAAATGGCATTGTATTTTCTTGTTACTTTAAATCTATTTATAATAATCTACTGTTTGACTTACTTATTAACATAGATGGAAAACATTTTTATTCCTTATTATTATAAATTTTTAATTTTTAAATAAATTAACACTTTTTGAAATTCTTTGATTGCCTATAAAAATTGTTTTTGTAGTTATAATTGTTTATTTGAAGTAATGTCACTTAAAATAATTTAACTTGGTTAAATTTCTTGTCTTCCTTAATATTAAGTTATTTTGTCATCAAAAGTGTAATGCATAAAGCATCTTATATTATTTTGTAAATTTGTTAATAATTGTTTTAATTTAATTTTATTATTTGTAATTTATTATTGTTTGGAAACACTTTTATTTTTTTTTTATCTTGATTAACAACAATTAAAAACACTGTAATATAAAAAGATTGTTATCACCGTATTAATTACAACTAAGAAATCTTTGTAATAAATTTTACACACTGCCTTTTAACTTTTTAAGGTAATTGGTAACCGTACGTTAACGGTTTTTAAAGTACAGATAGTTCTTCTAAAAATATAGGGTTTTATGAGTGTTTTAATGATTAAATCATTTGCTATATCAAATAAAACATTCTTCATTTCAATCAACATGAGCAGGAATAGAGTAACGAAAATACTTATCGCTGTCATTTGACAAAGCAACATTCTTAATTGGAGATTAATATTTTTGGATTCTGAAAAACTTAGGTATCTATTTTTAAATTTCAGTCTAGTTCAGTATTAAATTTATATACAGAAAACATAAAAGAAAAAATATATAATTGAATTTCTGGCTTTCAAAAAAATATTTATATTTTTTTTAGTTAAAAACAAGAATAACTCGAAAATCATATTACTGTGAATGCAATAGCTTTCAGTAAATAAATTTTGTTTATTTTGGAAGGAAAATGCACCACCTGTAATGAATTGCTGTTCTTTGCACCAAACGCAATGCATTGTTTTAAACCGCTGAATATTTGTTATCACGTGTACGATAAATTATATTTTAATATAAAAATAATTTGTTTTTCAAAATTTTAAGAAAAGTTCCTATAAAAATATTTTTTTATGATTCAGTTAAAAATACATTTCTATTTTCATTAATAAATTTTATTTCAAAAAAGCATGCAAATAGTGTTTCTTCAAAATTATTTAGTATTTTATTTCGCTTGCATTATTCTGTACTCAAATATGAAATAGAATATAATATATAACAGTTTTATAGAAAAATATTTAGAAAATATTAATTAAATGTATATTGTTATTTTCTGAACACTGGTTTTCAATAGATAAGATATTTTTAATTTTAAGAATGTTTCTTCGTTAAAAATTAATAACTTGTATACATTAATTCTTATTTTTTAAGTCACAATAATTTTGATTATAAATATTTTATATGATTGAATGATTTCAGACTTTCTTAATAAGAAACATGTTGTTTTGAGAACAAGAAAAGTGTAAGTAATATAAATTCAAGATGAAACATGTTAATCTCATAAAGAAAAGACGTTATAAAAAATACATAAATAAGGATTTTACACGACTTGAACAGCGCCCTTCTCATTCTTATGCTGGAACCGAATATTTCTGTACCTCCTGGCGAGAGTATTACTATATCACAACTCGAGAAAACACTGAAATTTATCGCCGCCATATGCACAATAGAGTGCTTGCTGGAAAAATCATTCGGGAATACGTTTCCTTTCTTTTTTTTATTACCTTCGTGCATGCCATTACCTCCTTTTTTTTTTTTTTTTTTTTTTTTTTCCTTTGCAAAACTTTTGTGGCAAGGTGTTCGAAGGCTGATATCACTGAGGCAGGCGACATGAGTTCGCACCGTACAG